>JACXGI010010936.1:0-26280 GCA_016801175.1 Esox masquinongy | reverse complement strand
ATATATATATATATATATATATATATATATATATATATATATATATATATATATATACTCAGTATCTCACAGCAGTGAGTACACCCCTCACATTTAAGATTTGCTCTGGAAAAAATGAAGAGACCACTCCTTATTTTTCTTAAATCGGCATTTCTATATGTATGGCAGCCATTCAATTCCAGTGTCTGTTAAATTCCAACACAGGCACACCTCATTTTACTTAATGAGGTACTGATTAGGTGATTACCTGAACCAAATCTAATTTGACAAGGAAAAGTATAAAAACCACTGCTGTGGTCATCACTATCCTCTTGCAATATGACCAGCTGGATGGCAAAAACAGTGCAAGTAGTACCTCAAAGGTAATTTGAATACAAAAATAATTATTCAGCATGACAAAAGAGTTGAAAAGAAAAGCTTTGAGTGAGGAAAATTCTGGCTTTATTGGCAGAGGGATACAGTGAGCGTCAGGTTGCTTCCATCCTGAAAATTTCAAAGATGGCGGTTCATAAGAACAAGGTCAAGCAACAGATATTGGGGACAACAAAGCTACAGACTGGCAGAGAGCGAAAACGACTGTCCACTGACCGAGATGGCCATCAACTCATTTAAATGTCACTCAACAACCGAAGGATGACATCAAGTGACCTTCAAAAAGAATGGCAAATAGCAGCTGGGGTGAATTGCACGGCGAGGACGGTTCGAGACATGCTCCTAGGGGCAGGGCTGAAGTCATGCAAAGCTAGATAAAAGCCTTTCATCAATGAGAAGCAAAGAACAGCCAGGCTGAAGTTTGCAATTGACCAGAAGGATTGGACCGTAGAGGAATGGAGTAAGGTCAACTTCTCTGATAAGTCAAATTTTCAGCTTTGCCCGACACGTGGTCATCTAATGGTTGGACGGAGACCTGGAGAGGCCTACAAGCCACAGTGTCTCGCACCCAGTGTGAAATTTGGTGAAGGATCGGTGATGATCTGGGGATGCTTCAGCAAGGCTGGAATCCGGCAGATTTTTCTTTGTGAAGGACGCATGAATCAAGCCAAGTACAAGGTTATCCTGGAAGAACACCTGCTCTGACAATGTTCCCCAACTCTGAGAATTGTTTTTTTCCAATAGGACAATGCTCCATGCCACACAGCCAGGTCAATCAAGGTGTGGATGGAGGACCACCAGATCAAGACCCTGTCATGGCCAGCCCAATCTCCTGAACCCCATTGAAAACCTCTGGAATTTGATCTAGAGGAAGATGGATGGTCACAAGCCATCAAACAAAGCTGAGCTACTTGAATTTTGGTGTGGCTCTAGGAGTGGCATAAAGTCACCCAACAGCAATGTGACAGATTGGTGGAGAGCATGCCAAGATGCATAAAAGCTGTAATTAAAAATCTGGGTTATTCCACCAAATATTGATTTCTAAACTCTTCCTAAGTTAAAACATTAGTATTTTGTTGTTGAAAAATGAATATGAATTTGTTTTCTTTGCATTATTTGAGGTCTGAAAACAATGCATCTTTTTTGGTTATTTTGACCAGTTGTTATTTTCTAGAAATAAATACTCTAAATGACAATATTTTTATTTGGAATTTAGGAGTAATGTTGTCAGTAGTTTATAGAATAAAACAAAACTGTTCATTTTAGTCAAACACATACCTATGAATAGTAAAACCAGAGAAACTGATAATTTTGCAGTGGTCTCTTAATTTTTACCAGGGTTGTATATGTTTAACATGTTATATACAGTGGATATGAAAAGTCTACACACCCCTGTGAAAATGCCAAGTTTTTGTGAAAGAATGAGACAAAGATAAATCATGTCAGAACATTTTCCACTTTTAATGTGACCTTTAATGTGAACAGTTTTATTGAAAAACAAACTGAAATCTTTGAGGGGGAAAAATAAAAAATAAAAAACTCACAATAACCTGGTTGCATAAGTGTGCACACCCTTAAATTAATACTTTGTTGAAGCACCTTTTGATTTTATTACAGCACTCAGTCTTTTTGGGTAGGAGTCTATTAGCATGGCACATCTTGACATAGCAATATTTGCCCACTCTTCTTTGTAAAAGCGCTCCAAATCTGTCAGATTGCGAGGACATCTCCTGTGCACAGCCCTCTTCAGATTACCCCACAGATGTTCAATTGGATTCAGGTCTGGGCTCTGGCTGGGCCATTCCAAAACATTAATCTTCTTCTGGTGAAGCCATGCTTTTGTGGATTTGGATGTGTACTTTGGGTCATTGTTGTGCTGAAAGGTGAACTTCCTCTTCATCTTCAGCTTTCTAACGGATGCCTGAAGGTTTTGTGCCAAAATTGCTTGGTATTTGGAACTGTTCATAATTCCCTCCACCCTGACTAAGGCCCCGGTTCCAGCTGAAGAAAAACAGCCCCAAAACATGATGCTGGCACCACTATGCTTCACTGTGGGTATGGTGTTCATTGGGTGATGTGCAGTGTTGTTTTTGCGCCAAATATACCTTTTGGAATTAAGGCCAAAAAGTTCAACCTTGGTTTCATCAGACCATAACACATTTTCCCACATGTTTTTGGATGACTTGATGTTTGTTTTTGCAAACTTCAGCCAGGCTTGGATGTTTTCTTTGTAAGAAAAGGCTTCCGTCTTGCCACCCTACCCCATAGCCCATTCATATGAAGAATACGGGAGATTGTTGTCACATGTAGCACACAGCCAGTATTTGCCAGAAATTCCTGCAGTTCCTTTAATGTTGCTGTAGGCCTCTTGGAAGCCTCCCTGACCAGTTTTCTTCTCGTTTTTTCATCAATTTTGGAGGGACGTCCAGTTCTTGGTAATGTCTCTGTTGTGCCATATTTTCTCCACTTGATGATGTCTGTCTTCACTGTGTTCCATGGTATATCCAATGCTTTAGAAATTCTTTTATACCCTTCTCCTGACAGATATCTTTTAACAATGAGATCCCTCTGATGCTTTGGAAGCTCTCTGGGGACTATGGCTTTTGCTCTGTGATGCAACTAAGAAAATGTCAGGAAAATCCTACTAGAACTGCTGAACTTTATTTGTGATTAATCAGAGTCACTTTAAATGATGGCAGGTGTGTAGTGACTTCTATTTAACATGAGTTTGAATGTGATTGGTTAATTCTGAACACAGCCACATCCCTAGTTATAAGAGGGTGTGCACACTTATGCAACATGGTAATTGTAAGGTTTTTATTTTTAATTTTTCCCCCTCGAAGATTTCATTTTGTTTTTCAATTGAATTGTTCACATTATAGGTCACATTAAACGTGAAAAAAGTTCTGACATGATTTATCTTTGTCTCATTCTTTTACATCACAAAAACCTGGCATTTTAACAGGGGTGTGTAGACTTTTTATATCCACTGTATATATGACATGTTTAAGTGGTATGAAGTAACACTTCAAACAACATTCTTTGCTAATGCGAAATCTCAGTCATGACATTTTAATTTAAGAGAATAAACAACATTTTACAATCAGGACTCAAGGATTAAACAACCTAGTGTATGATAGCTGATACACCATAGCTTTTAGCCAGTTAGCTGTCTGATGCCTTGAACATCTCCATTTAGAGAATTGGCTAT
Source organism: Esox masquinongy (assembly GCA_016801175.1). Classification (NCBI taxonomy): domain Eukaryota; kingdom Metazoa; phylum Chordata; class Actinopteri; order Esociformes; family Esocidae; genus Esox; species Esox masquinongy. The sequence continues at coordinate 22,697 of JACXGI010010936.1, read as the reverse complement.
GGAATATGCATGTTTGTTAATGCTGTATTATTAATGCTGGATTATTTGGGACAGAAGTTTCCTCATGTTCCTGGTATACATTTTTTTTTAGCAATTTTATGACCTCTAGTGGTGAGCAATGATATTTTTCTAGCTGACCCTATTCGCAAAGCAGTATAAATGAACTCCTGATTTACAATGAGTACAGCTAATTGTCTGGTTATATCTTTGCCTGTTTATCATTCAAATTATGCCACAGAATGTGATGACTAGCATAGAAATATTAGGATTGTGTTAGGATTGTGTGGTTTACTCGCAAATCTACCAATCTACAGTCTGCAAAAAGTACTGCAAAGTCACATTATATTGTATTGTATTTATGTACACAACCCAAACTTGAATTATGCATAGTAAAATATTAGTAAAACTAGTACAATACACACACACTTTAAAATCACACCTTATACACAGTCCCATGACACTGACACTGAGCAGTATTTTGCTACCCTTTTTGATTTTTCTTTTGTAAGGCTGGATTCTGAAGGCCACGCAAAACCTGCCTTTGTAAGTGATCTATGATTTCAAACACCAACACTGCAAGCTTGTACCAGCAGCCAAGGCCTTCTGCAATGCGCCGTGCCTAAGAACAGCGCTTAGTCGTGTTATATTGGTCAAATACAACACCCGAAGCCTTATTGCTTAATTATACGGCTTGCAAAGCTGTTTAATGGAGAGTTGTATCAATTTAATAGGTAGATAAGAAACTAATATAAATACTGCCCCCTACCAGTTCAGACCTGATGCAGGGTGAAGAAGGACAGAAATTTTTACGATGTGTATGAACAGAGGAGCCAGAGAGGAGACTGCCTGTCTGCCCACATTCCCCACCAGCTCCATGTCCGAGCCCAAGTCCGAGTCACCATTGGTTCAGATCAAGTCAAGTCCTGAAAATTGGTACAGGATTTAGATGTGTAAGGATCTGATTTTAACTCTGTCTCTAGGCGTGGTGTAAGTTTCATTTATTTATTATTAATAAGGGGAATCATATTTTATTATGCTATTTGATACACTACTGTTCAAAAGTTTGAGGTCACTTAGAAATGTCATTGTTTTTGAAAAAATACATTAGTCATTTACATCAGAAATACATGTAAATGAATATTGTAGCTGGAAACATACAGAGGCCCATTATCAGCAACCATCACTCCTGTGTTCCAATGGCACGTTGTGTTTGCTAATCCTAAGTTTATCATTTTAAAAGGCTAATTGATCATTAGAAAACCTTTTTGCAATTATGTTAGCACTGCTGAAAACTGTTGTGCTGATTTAAGAAGCAATTAAACTGGCCTTCTTTAGACTAGTTCAGTATCTGAAGCATCCACAATTGTGGGTTCGATTACAGGCTCAAAATGGTCAGAAACAAGGAACTTTCTTTTGAAAGTCAGTCTATTCTTGTTCTGAGAAAAGAAAGCTATGAAATTAAGGCCATTCATTCCATGCAAGACACTGCCAAGAAACTGAAGATCTTGTACAACGCTGTGTACTACTCCCTTCACAGAACAGCGCAAACTGGCTCTAACCAGAATAGAAAGGGTGGGATGCCCCGCTGCACAACTGAGTAAGAGGACAAATACACTCACCGGCCACTTCATTAGATACAAATTTTCAACTCTTCATTAACGCAAATATCTTATCAGCCAATCACGTGGCAGCAACTCAATGCATTTGGTCATGTAGACATGGTCAAGATGATCAGTTCAAACCAAGCATCAGAATGGTGAGCAGCTTCATTAATTAGTATACGCAAAAAACAGTCTCAGTGTCATTAGGTACACCTTTTCAACTGCTCATTAACCCAAATATCTTATCAGCCAATCACATGGCAGCAACTCAATGCATTTAGGCATGTAGACATGGTCAAGATGATCAGTTCAAACCAAGCATCAGAATGGTGAGCAGCTTCATTAAATAGTATACGCAAAAAACAGACTCAGTGTCAACTGTGAAAAGGCAACTCCGGGATGTTGGCCTTCTAGGCAGAGTTGGAAAGAAAAAGCCATATTTCAGACTGGCTAATAAAAAGAAAAGATTAAGATGGGCAAAAGAACACAGACACCGGACAGAGGAAGACTGGAAAAAAGTGTTATGGACAGACAAGTCTAATTTTGAGGTGTACAAATCACAAAGAAGAATATTTGTGAGACGCAGACCAAATAAAAAGATGCTGGAGGAGTGCTTAACGTCATCTGCATGGTGGAGGCAATGCGATGGTCTGGGGGTGCTTTTGTGGTGGTGAAGTGGGAGATTTGTACAGGGTAAAAGGGATCTAGAAGAAGGACGGCTATCACTCCATTTTGTAATGCCATGCCAGACCCTGTGGATGGCACTTGACTGGAGTCAGTTTCCCCCTACAACAGGACAATGACCCAATACACAGCTACAAACCATGCAAGAACTATTTAGGGAAGAAGCAGTCAGCTGGTATTCTGTCTATAATGGAGTGGCCAGCAGAGTCACTCGATCTCAACCCTATTGAGCTGTGGGAGCAGCTTGACTGTATGGTTTGTAAGAAGTGCCCATCCAGCCAATCCAACTTGTGGGAGGTGCTTCAGGAAGCATTGGGTAGGAATCTCTTCAGATTACCTCAACAAATTGACAACTAGAATACCAAAGTTCTGCAAGACTGTAACTGCTGCAAATGGAGGATTCTTTGATGAAAGCAAAGGACACAATTTTAATTAAAAATCATTATTTCTAACCTTGTCAATGACTATACTTCGTATTCATTTTGCTATATTTCCTATTCAAACAAATTTCATGTATGTTTTCATGGAAAACAAGGACATTTCTAAGTGACCCCAAACTTTTGTAGATTCACAACACAGTACAGTAGGTGGCAGCAATACACCAATAGGTTGTAGTAAAGATGCTTTAGAGGCAAGCTAGCAATCTTGAAATCATTATAGTGAAATCACTCATCTCACCAGTTGAATCCTATGAAAGATTCCATATAACATAAAGCCAGAAATATTTGAATTTGCAAGAGCTGGCTTTAGTTTGAAATCAGAAACTTGTGGCCAACCTCCCTCGAAGCGGCCGTGTCGAGGTTACTAGATGGAAGATCGCAGCATAGGATTGTTTGAATGGTGGAGAAAGCACCTCAATAAACAGGCACACAAAGCTGACCTTCAGACACAAGATACAAAAGTTTCAACTTGCATCACCAGTCACTAACTAAAATAAATTGAAACCTTCAAAGAAAAACACACCTTCCCCACAGTCAAACATGGAGTGGTTTCAGCGATGTTTGAGGGTTGCTTTGCTGCCTCTGGCACTGGGTGCTTTGAATGTGTGCATGACATCATGAAATCAGGAGCATGTTGGCATGTTGAAGTGCAATGTTGCAGTGTCAGAAAGCTGTGTCTATTTCATGGGTTTTCCGGCAGGACAATGACCCCAAAGGACCCAGGAATGGTCCAATAGGCCAGAAATTAGTGCAGATGTAAATCTTATTGTAAACCTGTGTAGAGATGAAAACAGTAGTTTGGTGATGCCCTTCAAATCTGGGAGAACTTGTTGAGTTTGCAAAAAAATAGTGGGCCAAACTGCCAGCACAGATGTGCAGGAAGTTCATCGCTATAAAAGGTATTTGATAGCGGTTATTTTGGACAAAGACAAAAAAAATAAAAAATGGATATATTAGGTTCAGAGGCAGGGCAGTATTTGTCTTTGTTTTGGTAACCAGTGCTTGTTTTGTAGGGGTTAGTGGTTTTACCTGTAGTACGCAATCATCAATTAGTGTAAATACTAAACATTTGTAGCGGCAGTTGTGTAATTCTTTTTAAATGGCGGTGTAATCGGCCAAAACAAAGATAACAAAAATAAGCTATTCTGCAAAGTTATTCCAGAAAGGAAAAAAGAGTAAATCTCCACCCCACTCTTTAACGTGAGTATCTAATCAAAGTTTATAATTATTAAAATACACTTTTGTAGCTTTCTTAACTATGTATGTATACTTCTTCATCCCTCTCCCTGTAGTTTTTACAGGCAATCCCCCACTCTGTGGCTGCAAGACTTGTAATCCTGTGTCCCCTGCCTGCACCACCCATGTGGAATTGCTGGTATCTGTCAGTCCCTGTATCTGTTGATATGTTGTCAACAAGACATGTTCAGGCCCTCAACTTTCTGGCCCCTGACGAAGACAGTGGTTAATTTGTGCCGGATCCTGCCGGAACATGATCCAGCACCTCTCAGATTTTCCTCAGTTTGTTCCGGCACCTACTTTTTCACAGATCCGGTCTACTGCACATGACTTGTCTTTTTCCATCTCTGTGTTCGCTTTGGACTGTAAACATTCTACTAAAAACAATCAGAGTTCATAAAGTTGACTATTCCTGCAGCTTCTTGTAGCCTCAGCACTGCTTGACAAGATTGTGAAAGTTGTAGCTTTTTGTTTTCCACTATTTGCGCTACCAATGTACTGCAGCTTATTTGCATCGAGTTGCCAGCCGGATCCATGTCTCTTGCGCGCCCCAATGTGTTCCAGGACCTCCTGATTTACAAATTAAGCACTGATGTTACTATTTGTTTAACCATAGTCTGAGTGTCTGGTCATCACGGTGGTGACACAAGGCTGCTCATTTCTTCAAAATAAAGACTTTCCCTTTTTTCTGGTGCTCACCTTGTCCCAACATTGTCATTCTAACTTGTCCATTCAAGGTTAACATTGTTGTCATCTATCACACAACACATCTGTAAAGTGGGGAGAAACCCATTGACTCTGACTGACACTGTATCCATAGATAAATGCTTTGTTCATATTAAAGATCCCATTTGAGCTATACACCGATCCCCCATAACATTATGACCACGGACAGGTGAAGTGAATAACACTGATTATCTCGTTATAATGGCACCTGTCAGTGGGTGGGATATATTAGGCAGCAAGTGAACATTCTGTCCTCAAAGTTGATGTGTAAGAAGCAGGAAAAATGGGCAAGCATAAGGATCTGAGAGACTTTGACAAGGGCCAAATTGTGATGGCTAGACGACTGGGTTGGAGCATCTCCAAAACTGCAGCCCTTTTCGGGTGTTCCCGGTCTGCAGTGGTCAGTACCTATCAAAAGTGGTCTAAGGAAGGAAAAGCGGTGAACCGGCATGGGCGGCCAAGGCTCATTGATGCACGTGGGGAGCAAAGGCTAGACCGTGTGGTCTGATCCAACAGACGAGCTACTGTAGCTCCAATTGCTGAAAAAGTTAATGCTGGTACTGACAGAAAGGTGTCAGAACACACAATGCATCGCAGTTTCTTGCATATGGGGCTGCATAGCTGCAGATCAGTCAGGGTGCCCATGCTGACCCCTGTCCACTGCCGAAAGCGTCTACAATGGGCACGTGAGCATCAGAACTGGACCACGAAGCAATGGAAGAAGGTGGCCTGGTCTGATAAATCATGTTTTTTTTTACATCATGTGGATGGCCGGGTGAGTGTGCGTCGCTTACCTGGAGAACACATGGCACCAGGATGCACTATGGGAAGAAGGCAAGCCGACGGAGGCAGTGTGATGCTTTGGGCAATGTTCTGCTGGGAAACCTTGGGTCCTGCCATTTATGTGGATATTTCTTTGACACGTACCACCTACCTGAGCATTGTTGCAGACCATGTGCACCCTTTCAAGGCAATGGTATTCCCTGATGGCATTGGCCTCTTTCAACAGGATAATGCGCCCTGCCACAAAGCAAAAATGGTTCAGGAACGGTTTGAGGAGTTCAAGATGTTGACTTGGCCTCCAAATTCCCCAGATCTCAATCCAATCGAGCATCAGTGGGATGTGTTGGACAAACAGGTCCGATCCATGGAGGCCCCACCTTGAACTTACAGAACTTAAAGGATGTCCTGCTAACGTCTTGGTGCCAGATACCACAGCACACCTTCAGAGGTCTAGTGGAGTCCATGCCTCGACGGGTCAGGGCAGTTTTGGTGGCAGAAGGGGGACCTATACAATATTAGGCAGGTGGTCATAATGTTATGGCTGATCAGTGTATGTGTAATGTGTTGCATATATTTGCATGAATGGAATTACTGTCATTCCTCAGTTAACCAAAAAATTCCAAACTTGAAAGTTTCAAGTGCTTTTGAAGACATAGGATGCATTCTTCCAGGACCCATTTCAGCGTCACAGCACCACTTTTATCACCATTGGCAAAAAAATCATAGAATGCATCTTTACTATATTGTACTGTATGCAGTATTGCTTTTTTGCCGGACCGTGTAAGCGGCGCCAGTCAAGAAGAGCAAATGTCTCTTACTGAGTAAGTGAGTGAGTGAGTCACTGACTGACAAACTGATTCCCCCTTGTTAAATAGCGTAGTGGTTACTGAAGCAGTCATGAGAATTATACGTCCCGTGTACGTATCTCCGCGCAGGCGAAGTGAAGTATGCATTATGAATTATTCGGTATAGACGAAAACTTCGCTGGCTAAAACTGTTAGTGTCTACATTGTAGTAAGCCTGAAATAGACTGTTTCTGGTGGATTTTCCAAGTACGCATCCGTGCATGCGTTTTGGGTCAGGATAGACAAACACATTTGCTGGCTTAACATACAGTAGTTACGTTATAGTAAGCCTTAACTGAAACTGTATACGGTTGTATTGCGACTGTTTCTGGCATTGAAAAGTTCATCTTCAGTCTCGCTAGCAATTGCTCAATTCTTATGATTATTCCTAGGAAGTTAGTAGATACTAGTAAGCCTATTACTGGCTAATAAGCTGTTAAAACGGCCAGTGGCAAAAGCAATACAGTTCATAGACGCTATGGTGGAGGTAAACTTTAGTCAGTTTAAACGTTAGTCAGTTTAACTGTATCAATGTCATTCACGAATGGCCAATTAACTATTAAAATAGCCAGTGGCAAAAGAGAATTTGTTCAGGATAGAGACAAGAGGCAATACTGACACCCAACAAATGTACAGCTCCGTGGTGTAGTGGTTAACGACACAGCCTTTCACGTGGGTGACCCGGGTTTGAATTTCGCGATGGCAACACTTTCTATTGCGGGCCGGCTGAACTAGGCTTGCCTTGTTTCTTGTTTCATCAGCAATGTAAACACATTTGAAATGTAATATCATTCTGTTAGTGTTTTTTTCCATGATTCATGTCATCAGCTTGATATACTTTTTCAAATAAGTTTTTGGATACTGTCTATTAGTAGATTACTCTCTCCTCTTCTATCCAATCATCTTGCTTATCTGCAATATCCCCCTCCCTTTTCTTTCGATTTTGCCTTTTAGACCCTCCTCTCTCTCAACATCCTATGACTCTCAGTCTGCCATTTTCCTAGGCTTCTTGGCCAACATCCCCTCCTGCTCTGTGTTTTGGCCCTATTGGGCTTGTCCTAGCTAATAGCCCCGTTCAACTGGGTATAGCTAATAACACTGTTGAGCTTGGACTTGCTAATAGATCTGTTGTGATACGTCTAGCTAAACAGTCCTGCTAAGCTGAGGCTAGTTAACCTGTTAGGATGGGGCTAACTAATAGCAATGTTATGTTGGGGCTAGCTAATAGCCTTGTTGAGCTGAGACAGGAAAAAGTTCCAGTCCTATCATAAAAAGTCAACCATTGTGCTCTCCAAGAAAAAATAATCTCTATAACACGGTAAAATGGTAAAAGTCAACCTGTCCTCCCCATCCTCTTGATCTGTTGTAGTGTCTGAAATGGGATACTCATGCTTGGATGACTTTGGGATGTACCTGTGTCAGACTGGAAAACAGAGATATTTGGTCTGTGGTGTTATGTTTTATTATAACAAACACATTAGACAAAGTGACAATATCATAGAGCTATGATGAGTATATGTTATGGGTAGATAGCAATTCCTTCTATAAAACGTTCAACTGCACCAATGTTTCCTTAAGATGCAGCTTGACAACATCCTGTAACTTTGCAGACAGCAGTCTCCCAAATACAGATCTTCATTGCCAGCCATGGTGGAGATATATGGACTTGCATCGCAGGCCCGGCGCCACAAGGGGGCAAGAGGGGGCTTAGCCCCCTCAGTTGAATTTTCTGCCCCCCCCCAGTTTAAGTTTTAAATACTCTATAGAAAAATATCAAAAAAAAGATTTGCCACCTTGCCATTATTTTCTGCCCCCTCAGTCACTTCGTCCTGGCACCGGGCCAGTTGCATTGCCTGTGGAGGTGTATGGACTTCCATCACCTTCCATGGTGGAGGTGTATGGACTTTCATCACCTTCCATGGTGGAGGTGTATAGACTTTCATTGCCCGCCATGATGGAGGTGTATAGACTTTCATCGCCCGCCATGATGAAGGTATATGGACTCTCATCGTTTGCTATGTTGGAGGTTCATGGACTTTTATTGCCTGCCATCACAGAGCCTGCTTTTATCTTAGCTGTGTGCCATGGTGGAAGTGTCTGGATGTTGTTGGTCTGCCTTGATGGATGACAGGACCATGTTTCTTTACCTACTTGAAAATGGTAGTGACTTAACCAGCTCTCAGAATAAGGCTGTGAAAATGAAAAGGGGAAAAAGGGGAAACTTTAAAATCCGTGCATACATTTTTCACATAAGATGTATATGGCATGTCCCACAATCGATTGGTGTATATTGTGTTCATGCAGTGACAAAACAGTAGTTTCTCACGTAAATAATCTTTATTTCACGAAGTTGTATAGCATTAGTGAGGGGAAAGCAAAATAGCCTGATGACGCTGCCCTCGCGCTAGCTCGACCCTGCTCTCAATGAGTGAAAATGTTACGTGTATAGTAGTAGAGAGAGAGACAGTCCAAAAATAAGAGATTTATAATCTTAAAACAAATTGTGGTTATTCATCGTTGTTCCCCTTTAGGACAATGGGTCTTCTGACCGCTTCTGACGCCCTCACTGGGTAGGCGGGCTTTATTGACGACCCTTGAACTTAGGCACTAGTGCGCTGTTAAAGGAATCCCGCCAATCATAGCTTTTACCTATATTATAGCCAGCGAATGGTTGTTTCAATAAGTAAAAACAACCCTCCTCATTCCATTCGACATTTTGGTGCCTTTGTGAAATTTACTGGAAATGTATTCTGTTATTGAATAAGTACAGATTTTCAGATAAATAGTGTACCCAACGAAATAAAGAAAATGTGTTAAAATGATAACATTCCTGTGGAACATTGGCTTATATAGCAGGATATAATAACTAGAAATATCTAGCTATAAACATATTTTTCTAAATAACACCAAGTATAGTTATCAACCTGAAATCAGATGCGTTTTGATTATGCAACATCCGACTTTCTTGCGTGATTAGATTTATCGTCTCGTGCGCTGCATAAGAAGATTGCTTGCCAAATCTGGTTGTTACATTGTTGAGACCTGATTTGCCTCCCGAGAATTTTTACTTTTAAGAGTACGTCTGTCATTCGCATCAGGAACCGCAATGGCGAAGGTTCAAGTGCTAAATGTCGCTGTACTTGATAACCCAAGTCGATTTGGAAACCCGTTTCAGTTCGAAATAACATTTGAGTGCATGGAAGATCTACCAGAAGGTAAGTAATATTATTTGAGTAAATGCTTATGCGTAACGAAATACCTTTTTGTCAATTCTGTTTCAACATAAACTAACAAAGCTGCTAATCTCGCTAGGACTGTAGCTGTAGCTAGCTAACTACAATAGTTACCGTAGAAAAGTAAGCATTGATTTGTACAGTGCAAGTAAGCCAAAGATATTTACATAGTATTTTGTGATATTATTTTTTATGATTATGTAGGTTGATATGTAGGGTATTTAGTTAGCAAACCTAGAATTGTCAGACTTTGTTTTGTATTTGGTTCTGTTTGGAGCCGGCAGGGAAATCTGGCGGTAATGTTTATGCAACTTCTACTGGACTCCTGACGTTGATTGACATTTTGTAGTGGTCCACTTTTCGCTGTGCGAGTTTGCTGCCCAAGCAATAAACTAATTGCTGTAGAATGTCATAGATTTTTGTAGAGACTATTGCTAGAGTCCCTGACGTGTTTGTATATGCCATTGTTTACAGAATGCTGCCTTGACAGTTCAGCTGTTTCCTTTCTTCCTCTCAAGTTCAAACTGAGTTTATGGGTCCAGGGCACAATTAATTTCCTATATTTTGTTTGTGTTGTAGATCTAGAGTGGAAGATAATCTATGTTGGCTCAGCAGAGAGTGAAGAGTACGACCAGACTCTTGACTCTGTTCTGGTTGGCCCAGTACCAGCCGGGAGGCACATGTTTGTGTTCCAGGTGAGTTTTAGAGACATGCTAGTTCAGTGTTATTTCAGCTGTGGTCTGGCTTTTCTAGCTCTTCATTCCCCTGCTCAAAGTAGCTTAACTTTGGTGTTTAACCAAACACGGTTAGGTGTTTTCAACCGTCTCAAGTGTTTCAGACTAACATTCAGATGACCATAGTAGAGTACATGTGTTTGATTGGCCACCATTGCTCCTTACAAAACATAAATAACTTTGCATTCCTCTCTAAACTGGCCATCTCTTTTTTCCAAGTCTCATCAATCCTTATCTTTGACATACAGCATCTGTTCGGCCTGTCATATTCTTCCTAGGTTCCCCTATGCTAACACATCCTTAAGCCAATCTTTTCGGTTGGCTGCAGCTAGCTACTGGAATGATCTCCAAAACCGGGTCTCAATGTTGGATATTTTCATTTTCCGTTATACTGTTATGTGTAGGGCTGTCACGATTATGACATTTTAGTTGACGATTAATTGTCACACAAATAATTGCGATTAATGATTTAATTGTCTATATTGTTAATTTTATGACACTATTAGTATCTTATGCCTAATAATATTGTAATAATACACATAAGCCTTATGAAGAAGTAATTTATTGACAATGAACATTGGAACTGTATTTATGAATAAATATAATTTCTGTGTTTGTTTTCTTTGTAAACAAAAATTGCACAGGGCGGATATTACATAAATAATAACTTCAAACTTTTGCATGCAAAAAGTGCTGTTTTTTCAACCGTATTGAATGGCATTATTCTTTTGGCTCTATATCGTGTTACACAGTCTGTTAAAACATGCGCCATCTGGCACTGTCACATTTGTATTTAGTCTCTCGCCCGAAAGCCTCCACAATAGCCAACTGCCGGGAAGGAGCTGCGGCTGCAGTTCTTTGTCCAAGTTCGGAGAATTGCATGGGATGGTGGATCCGTAGATGGTTCTTCAGGTTTATGGGGTTCCCACTTTTGACTGCCACCTTTCTGGAGCAAATCTAGCAATTTGCCTCCTCCAAATTATTGGGCTCACCTCTTTCATTTGGCTTAAAACCAAAATGCTCCCAGACCGGTGCCGTTGTGTTCGGTTTTGGAACTAGGGATAAATCTAGGGATGTTTTTAATGACTGCTCTTCACAAAACACAACCACAAAACAAAGTCAATTACATTTCCCTGCGCGTTGTGAAGTTTCGCATAATTTGATTCTGGAATCCAAAGATGGTGCAAAAATCGTTGCCATTAAAGAAATTGCGATCTGGGTAAATAATCGCAATCAGGCTATTACGTAATAATTACGACAGCCCTGGTTATGTGGACAAATAGCAAAATGTTGATGGTTACTGTGTAATGTACCTTCTTGTTGTGTAGAGCAGGTTTGTTGATTTTTATATTAAAGCAGTCGGTTATATATTTTGTCTAATTTATCAGTAGACTTATTCCTTGTGGTGTCTGCAGGTTCGCATTAATCTTCTGCAATACATATAGACAGCAGTATTCAGCCATTCATTATTTAGGCTATTATATTTGTTCTTCGCTTTAGACAATGTTTGAATAAGTGAAGGAACAGTGTTTTACTGAGATGTGCTCCAAGTGATATCGCAGTAATGCACACTTGAGTTATTGGCTTAATCTGCATTTAACTGAAATTCCTATCATTTTGTTGTAAACCTATGTTTTGTCAATGAGTACAATAGTTTTTCCCCCGTACTTAAACTTCAAATTGTCTGTCTATGATATCAGTACATTTTGTAGTATTGCTTCATGGTTAAATATTCAGGTCACTCCAGAGGGAGGAAAACACACATTACATTAGCCTACACATTATAAAGAATTACTTCCACTCCAGATTACCAAATCAGCTGGTTGATAGTATGGACGTCCTCGACTGAAGCACATCCTTCCGATCATGTTGTCATGACAAAGTATATTAACCACTGTGTGCTGCCAGATTAGTATATGTTCTTCCTCTAACTACCATGAAGCAAAGCAGCTTTTACGTTTCCCTAACTGTCTCCCAGCTTCAGTGTTGCCATGTCTGCTATATTTACACAAATCCATCTACTTTATTCTGGCATTTTGGGTGGGTTTTAGGTGGTCATTGTTTCTGGAAATGTTTTCAGAATCTAGCGTGCCTGCCCATCTTAAAGACTTCTTTTTGCCATGGCTACCTAATAAACACAGATTTGAATTAGAAATGCAGTCTTTACCAAGTTGAACATGGTTAATTCTTAATTCTCGCTTTGGCAGTTCAGTTCGTTTAAGCGTCTTCACAACTATGAATCAACTTCACATGCTTATTGACCTTGGTATTGCGTAGATACATCTTCTACCTTCCTAGTCACTGAGGAAAACATACCTCGCCAGTCTGTCTAGGAAGAGCGTTGCAGTGTGGGTATTGCAGAAACATTGAGGCTTGGTACGGATTGCATAAAGTAATGACATGGTTTCAGGATAGGATGGGAGAACATCTGCTGCATACAGGTATGCTGTCTGTGCTACTTCTTGTCTCCAGAGAAGTGAAAGGACATGCAGCCTAATCACAGGCTACATGTTAGCAGCCATTGTGTGTTTGTGACACGGCAACTTCTGTGTTTAACTGTAGATTCTGTGATGGGTCGGCTTGCTAAATTGATCTCTGTCTTTTAATATTACAACCCTGTTTTCAAAAAAGTTGGGACGCTGTGTAAAATGTAAATAAAAACAGAATGCGATAATGTTGAAATCATTTAAACCCTGTATTCAATAGAAAATAGTATAAAAACAACGCATCAAAGGTTGAAACTGAGATATGTTATTGTTTCTTGAAAAATATATGCCCACTTTGAATCTGATGCCAGCAACACTTTTCAAAAAAGCTGGGACAGGGGCAAAAAAAGACTGGAAAAGTTGTGTAATGCTAAAAAAAATACCTGGTGGAACATCTCACAACTAATTAGGTTAATTGGCAACCGGTCAGTAACATGATTTGGTATAAAAAGAGCATTCTACAGAGGATGAGTCTTTCAGAAGTAAAGATAGGGAGGGGTTCACCACTCTGAAAGACTGCGCAGGCAAATCGTGCAACAATTCAAGAATAACGTTTCTCAACGAGTTTGGGGATCTCATCATCTACGGTCCATAGTATCATTTACTGATTCAGAGTATACGGAGAAATTTCTGTATGCAAGGGACAAGGCCAAAAACCAATAATGGATGGCCGTGATCTTCGGGCCCTCAGGCGGCACTGCATTAAAAACAGACATGATTCTGTAGTGGACATCACTGCATGGGCTCAGGAACACTTCTGAAGACCACTGTCTGTGAACACAGTAGGTCACTGCATCCACAAATGCAAGTTAAAACTCTGACACCATAAATACACAAGATCCAGAAACATCGCCGCCTTCTCTTGGCTGAGCTCATTTAAGATGGACTGAGGCAAATTGGAAAACAGTCCAGTGGTTTTACGAATCAAAATTTGAAATGATTTTTGGGAATCATGGACTCCACATCCTCCGGGCTAAAGAAGAGAGGGACCATCCGGCTAGTTATCAGCGCACAGTTCAAAAGCCGGCATCCGTGTTGGTATGGGGGTGCATTAGTGCACGTGGCATGGGTGACTTGCACATCTGTGAAGGCATCATTAATGCTGAACAATATATACAGATCTTGGAGCAACATAGGCTGCTGTCCAGATGGTCTTTTTCAGGGAAGGCCTTGCTTATTTCAGCAAGACAATGCCAAACCACATTCTGCACGTATTACAACAGCATGGTTCCGTAGTAAAAGAGTCCGGGTGCTAAACTGGCCTGCTTGCAGTCCAGACCTGTCACCCATTGAAAACATTTGGCACATTATGAAACGAAAAATACAACAAAGGAGACCCAGAGCTGTTGAGCAGCTGACATCCTATATCAAGCAATAATGGGAATACATTTCACTTTCAATACTACAGCAGTTGGTCTCCTCAGTTCCCAAACACTTACAGAGTATTGGTAAAAGAAGTGATGCAACACAGTGGTAAATATGGCCCTGTCCCAACTTTTTTGAAATGTGTTGCTGGCATCATTCAAAATGGACATGTATTTTTCCAGAAACTATAACATTTCTGTTTCAACATTTAATATGGTGTCTTTGTACTATTTTCAATTAAATATAGGGATAAATGATTTGCACCTCATTGCATTCTCTTTTTATTTGCATTTTATGAAGCGTCCCAACATTTTTGGAAATGTATCTATTTAATATTGCTCCTTGATTCATATTTGATATTCTTCATTCAGTGCGTGTATATATTAGATTGTATTAAAACAGTGTTTGTCTATATAGGAAAAACAAGTGTTTTAAAATCCATTGGTGGACCAACCCTGTTGTTGTGTGTTGTTCTTTGTCTCTGCCTTCATTGTCTCCTGTGCTGTGGTTTTCCCTTATTAATGCTTAAGTACCTTGTGTTGTCATGGGTCTCCCTGTCTTGCCCCGGTCAGTTTTTAAGAGCTGTTCCCTGACCAGTTTATTCTGAGAACCACCTGACACCGGACAGGAGGACGGATTCTTCCCTTGCAACCCAACCCACCTGCATAGTCTTAGTTCAGAGACCCGAACCGTTACCAGCAAAAACGTAAATTTATTCATGACTCTAGACACAAGCTATCCTATTCTTTACTTGACTTAATTGCATTAATCCCATTTGAGTTCCTGCTTCTTTGAACTATTTTATGTTACAATCACAGACGGCTCAAGGTTAAGTTATTAAAAAAGACACTTTCATACATGCTATGTACAGTGTGATTATGCATTAAATGGTGATGGTTTTCATACTAGTAAACCAATGGCACGTACCTAACTGTTTCCCCTGTTTATATACATAATCTACCAGGTCATGGTTTTCACAAAAATTACAAATCCCCAATGATTTGCTCTTGCGGCATCTATGTGCCCAATGGTTTATTAGTTCATCATAGTCTTCAATTTAATATTTTCCATTCTAATTCCATTAACCAGTAATTTTTTGCATGAGTTGAAACGTAGGCATAAAAAATAAATAGTGTTGCTAGTTATCCTACCTGGCAATGTATGTTATCCCCGTGTGCGGGAAGGGACAGTTCCTGCTCCACTTTCATTACAGAGTGTAGCTGCTTATTCTGTTTCCACTCACTGATTAAAATGTATTTTTATCTTTATATCAAACGTTTCAGACTCAATGCGAGCCGACCCGTGGGCTGAAATAATGTTTTTATTCCACCCAATGAGGGATTAATTTGTGGTTCACCCTGCTGCAAACTGAACCGATGCAGGATTCTGCCCTTTATGTAGCCAGGTGGAATCGCTTGGGTCTTGGAGTGTTTTGTTTCATTGTCTTTATGCTGATTTATCTGTGCTGTTGCCAAGTGTTTTACACATTATTTTAATCTCTGCCCTACTTCTGGCAAGGCCACCATTAGAATTTGTTCTTAATTGACCAGCCTAGTAAAATAAAGGTTAAAAAAGTAGAGCTGTTCTGACTTGAGCAAAGGCCAGGCCAGTGGTACTTTTTAAATGGCATCTGTATAACAATCATGTCTAACTGAGCAATGGTTATCAACTCACAAAGCAGCTGTCTTGTTAATGCAGTGGTTGTTCATTCTGCTCTTAAAGTCCTCAGTGTCAGCTATTGAAACACACTTCCCCCAACAATAACACTGAGTTAATAGCATAATCACTGGCAACACACTGATGCTGTAATGTAATCAAACTGATCGACAGGCTTCACATCTTCCCCCTTGTCCTTCGCTCCTCCTGCATTCCTCAGCCTCATAAATGATGTTGTCTCTCAACAGGCGGATGCCCCAAACACGGGCCTGATTCCAGAGAGTGATGCCGTCGGTGTGACTGTGGCACTAATCACCTGTACATACCGCGGGCAGGAGTTCATTCGCATCGGGTACTACGTTAACAATGAATATACTGAACCTGAGCTGCGGGAGAACCCCCCAATCAAACCAGACTATGGACAGGTAAAGGACTAGTCAATGGATGTGCTTGATTTACCTTGACTGTTTCCTTTTTGGAAGATGTCTCGTGCCATCTCCCCCATATTAAATGAATTATTGTGATGCTATTACTTATGACTACCACGTTTTAGCAGATAAAGTGCAGTGGATTAGGGCAGAGAGAGGAAGACTTTTTGTAATTGAAACATTTGTGTGGCGGCAGAGCAAACTGTCATCAGAATATCAAATATCACATTGGTCTGAAAGGGCCTGTAAACCTCTTCTTTTTAAGATTGTAGACAGTGCAGAGACCGCCAAATTATGTGCACAATCTCACAAAATTTCTTTAACCTCTCCTAACTTTTGGATGAACATCTGCCTCTTGCAACAGACCCTACTTTCTCTGGCTTGTTGTTTCCCCTTAACATCCCTTTTTGTTCCATTGGTTTGAAAGTGACTCACTGGCTTAGGCTCAGCCTTATTGCTTAGAATTAGTTGTTTTCAGGGGTTACGTTAAAGCAGGTTTCTTATATTTTATATTCCAAATTGCTGTGATCATCTGAAATGTCCTCCAAACTACATGCTGTATCAACTGGTAGTTTGCCCAGCTGTTGAAAAATATTGGTAATTCATGCAAACATGTATAGGTGAGCTGTTACATTTTGATATTATCAACTGCATGGAAACAGACCCACAGCTTGTACAGCAGCATTACTACGATTAATAGCTTGAGGACGTGTCCCTACTTCACACTCGTCCCTACTTCACACTCGTCCCTACTGCACACTCGTCCCTGGGTCAAGTGTTCCCACTAAATTCAGGGAATAGTGGGAAGCAATTTTTGAACTAGTTTCTTTGCACAAGTTTCAACCACTGTTCAATTATGTGATAATGTGCTTACAATGGAGGATCTAAACCAGTGTTTCCCAGTCCTGGTCCTCGGGACCCAAAGGGTTGCACGTTTTTGTTTTTGCCCTAGCACTCACACACCTGTTTCACATGTTGCCCTACCACTTACACACTTGATTGACGTAATCAACCTATCATCAGGTCTTTAATTTGAACCAGGTGTGGGAGTGCTAGGGCCAAAAAAAATGTGCAACCCTTTGGGTCCCCAGGACCAGGATTGGGAAACAGTGATCTAAACCAATTTAAGTCTGCAACTAACAGCTATTTTGATAATCAATTAATCTGTTGATTAATACTACTTCGATTAATCAGATTTGGAAGAGAAAAAAATTTTCAGCAACTGGGTGATCTGCTGGAATGTCATACAAGGCACTCGTTGGCTCTTATTGAATGTTTCTTAACACCATTCCAGCTGGCTGCGTTAATGTCAGCTTTCAAAACAATCAGAGCTGACCAAAAAGACATACAGGGCTAGAGTCCAGAAAGCCCGGGTCTGGTGACGCCAATGTTGGGGATATACTTTCCTCAAAGTTTCTGTTGTGACAAAAAATAGAGAATTTGGAAACTCTGGCCCTCCATCATTAAGAGTAATGCTTTTAAGTGTCAGGTGCTGCTTGACTAAAATAATTCCATGCTCACAAGTAGACCACTAGTTTGGTGGTGCTAATGTTACGTTCAAGATTAATTATGTCTCACTTAAAAGCAACTCCTGCTATGAAGTCAAACTAAAACCAACTCCCTGAAAAGCAGACAATGGCACACTTGTTTCAGGTTAACATATCATTCTAAACCCCCTTCAACCTCTGTCTCCAATGTGTTTTCTCCAAAGCGTGAAGCATCACTGTCATGCTGGTACATTTTTCCGCTGTGATTTTTTTGTTTTTGTAATGACATCTTCAATGTAAAGTGCAGAAGAATTGAGATGTCTTTCCCCTGGCGTAGCCACAGCCTCCCTTTTTTACTGCATTGCATAGATTCAGCTTGTGTATTCAAATCACTTGTTTTTTTGCCAAGTAATTATGGAAGTTTTTGATTAGTTGTTGTAGCTCTAAACTAATGAAATAAAACATTCATGTAGCACCCACCCTATGACACCCTATAGGCTTATTGTCCTGCATTCTAGAGCACTGAGTAGACCATACATTTGTCTGTTTAATTAGAACGCATGTCAAATATGAGTGTTTGGAGGGTTGTTAGAAAATTCCCTTAATCATTTTTGTCTGACTTCCAGCTCCAGAGAAATATTTTGGCTTCTAATCCACGTGTGACAAGATTCCATATCAACTGGGAAGGATGTGCCGATCGAATGGATGACTCTGAGAATCTGGATCCGGATCTTAACTTTATTCCCTCACCATCCTGCCTCAAGGGCGTACCCACGGAAACTTGGTTCCTTGAAAGTTCTATGGACTTCATTTAGATTGGCGCATACAGTACCCATAATCTTTGATCAACCTGGGTACTATAAGCAGAAGAATGGACATTCTGACTTGGATGTACAGCAGCTTTGCCTTATAGCTGCCCTTATTTCTTGAAACTTAATGTCAGCAGTACAATTTCAGCTCGGACTTCAGAGGACTACAGTGTCTTGCAACCAAGACAATCTTTCCTGAGTAATCTTCAAAATGTATTGGAGGTTTTTTTTTATGTGTACATAACATGCTGGCAAAAATGTTTGTTACCTAATTCATCGTTTCATTTTTAATACCATCAACAGGGAGAGAAAATAGATAAAAGTTTCCAGAAAATGATTTAATGGCTAATATGCAGAAATACATTTCACACAGCCCAACCAACAAGTCAATCAGGTGTTTGTTATGTGAGGTGAATACCAACAAATTATTTCATGACAGTTGTGAAGCAGAATGTGAGGAAATGTTCACAAGTTGCTAAGAGAAAAATAATCAGTCTCCTGATGACTTCTAGTGGTCTTCTGCCTTTTGTGAGCCATTGTTTGTATAATGGGTCCTTATTGCCTTTGGGTCACAGTTTTCCACCTTTGTAAAAAATTTTTGGAGACATGGCTCAGGGTCTAATTGCTATATACATAATGTTACTTTTGCTTTGTGCCATTTGACTTTAAAATAAATGAAACATTTTTGTGATGTGATTGGTTGCTTTGAGAGTACATCTGATTATTCAGTGAAAGAAGTATCACCTCAATTTCGGAATGGGTTTTGGTTGTGCATTTAAAATTATGGGTGGGGCTTTCTTGAGTTTTGTTCCATTCATATCTGCAGTGTAGTGTAGTATGCTCACCTCATGGTACCCATTTAGAAAGTGACAGGCTTGCTTGTTACCAGGCAACTTGTGTTCAAGACAAAATGGTGAAATGTTATTGTAAATATACTCCCTATTTAGTCTAATTTTGCGAATTGACTAGAGTTCTCTGAATATCATAATCTAAGCAGTGTTGCATTTATCAACAGTTCTTAAATGTGTTTCACTTCATAGCATTTTGTGGAGTAGAGATACTGCAAAAGGGCTTTGTTTTGGTGATTCTCGGTGTTGTCTGGTAGTATAATCAGATGTAAAAGACAATTTGTGCAATTTTTAAATCTGACCTGAATTACATTCACTTCATTTACCGTTGTAACTAGGATCATGTCAGAAAACATGGTTGTTTGCTCAGATTTATTTTTATATTCTAAAAACGTAGGGTCTCCGACGTGCCTTAAATTCTGACCAACTTTCTAAAAATAGCCAGTCTTGACGTCACACAGCCAATCACGGATTAGTCGGGTGGGAGGGGTCGGTACCGCCAGTTTGCTAGAGGCCTTGCATGTCGAAAACGCTATTATGCATTAATAAGACAAACTTTTGTAACGGGTTAATCATGCCTATATTTCTCGTCTCTAGAGCTTATCCAAATATGCAATGGAAAACCAAGCAATTTGTAAACTATAAGAAAATATAATGACGTTATTAGCTGGTCCGAGAAGGCGGGTTGAAGACAATTTAAGGGATGCCAATAGACAAATCACAACATCACAGCGATTGGATGTCCGAAAGCATATCCAATCAACAGTTGTCTCGTACCTTCTGTCACATAAGTATTAGCCAATGACGGTATATTCAGGGGGTGGATCTCTGAAGCAGGAGTTCCTTTCGCTGTAGTCTGAGGATTAATGGAGGGGACTGTTGATTTTGGCTCTTAAGCCACAGCTGATCGGTTCCGAAACTTGGGGAATCATCGGACCTGAGCTCAAGTAAAGGGAGGGGCTGACATCGATTTGCAATAATTAACACTTACATAAGTCGATAGTTAAGGTTTTTGTGTCGGAATACATTACAAAGTCAAGGGCCTTTACTGGTGTCTGCTAGAGATAGCTAGCTAGTAGTAGGAAGGCGACGATAGCTAGCTTGCTAGCTAACGCTAACCAACCAATCAGGCGCTCCGAACCGGTTCGACGGTGTGGACTGGACCAGGGAGACCTGAGCAAGATTCGCTACGGAAATAGAGGAAAACCGGCTAAGCTAACTAGCTACGTCGTTGGCTAGCCAGCGCTTGTTCGCAAGCTGGCCAGCTAGCTAGCTTCACCCTCGGAGTTCCCCCAACCCCGGATAAAGGAAAAGTACTGTAGTGGAGGAATACAATTGAAGCCTCACTGTTGGCTAGTTATGATAGCAGCCAGCTAGTAGTTAGCTCCTTCAAATCCCAAAGTCCAAAGGCTTGTAAAGACAAACTATCGTAACCCAGATCCAAGGGATCGTTATTTGCCTGCAATCATGGGCAACGCGCCCACCGCCAAGAAGGGCAACGAGATGGAGAGTGGTGAGTCTATTTTGCTTACTGGATAGTACTAACGTTAACGCTTGACTGCTAGTTAACAGTTAAAACTAAGGTTTGTCACTTGCAGTGCAGACACAAATCCCAGTATTGTATAGAAAGAATGGAACTATCTCGGTAAAGGAAATACCGTTACACATTTCCAGACTATTCTGTTGTGGAGTCAATTATGCATTTCTGTATACTTTCATATTTCCAACCCGTGTACAGTACACTTGCATGGTTAATTGTATGCCCTCAGACCCCAGACCCATATTTTCCATTGGTAACATGTTAGCTATAAATGATTATTGGCATAGGCTTTATCATATGTCCTTAAGGTTAATGTTATGGCATCCCCGTCCAAAAAACAACAACTTGCAGGCGTCTTGATACACGCCCATGTCACCAACACACATCTGCTTATCCCACCCACTGCCACATTGATGAAACTATTAAATTCTGCAGAAATGTCAGTCCTAAGTTTAATGTAAAGGTCCAGTGATCATCTCAGCTGACCACTGCACTTCTTTTCTTTCACATATGTTTGGTAGTTGTCTTTATCTAAGCATGTCAGCACAACTCTGGTGATTGGACCTCTCCAGAGGCACACCTGTTGGGTAGCAGAGGAGATGTCACTTTTATTCATTGTAAATAGCTGTGCATAGGACTTTTACACGCTGTAGGTGCCCTTTGGATGTAGGTCTTCAGAAACATTGGTCAGTTTTGTTAGGTAATATGGTGTATTAATTTAGAACCTTTCTGTGCAAAACATGTCAGTTTCTGATGTGGGAAATAGATTTATTTTTTCCTGGAACCGGGGTCAGAATAGTCCATGTCATTGTGCTCTATACAGCTTTAGAAGCCAAAGATTTAGCTGGTGTCTGACTGTTTATATAATGGATGTTACTCGTGGGAACCCAAATGTAAATAGAAAGTAGTGGTCATCAGCCTTGAGTCCCACACTGTACTTGACTTTATGCGAGAGGAGGGTGGGGTAGTGGGGTGTTTTATTTTTCAGGCCGGGTGGGCTCCCAAAGGCTCAGGGGCGGGGTCATATGATGCTGGCAGTGTGATCCTCTCCAGGCTGAACGGTGATGCTGAGAGTCTCTTGAACATCATGTGATAAGGAAGAAGTGTGTGTGTGTTTCTGTTTCTGTCCTGCCTGTCTCTGGGTCGCTCTGAATCTTTAAGTCAATGCCATCTATTGTTCCTACTCTCCCCACCACTTCCTCTTTCCTCCCTGGCCTGGGATCTTACCTGGTCTGCCGTCTGTCTGCTCCACGGCCTCAACCCACTGTCACTGAAATATGAACTTCTGCCATGGAAATGAACCTCGTATTCCCGGAGAGCCTTTCAATGGAGTGTGAATGCAATGAAGCGTCCTATCCCAACTCCATTAGATGCTTATTCTGTGTACAAGTTAGAGTGGTGATGGTCCTGGAGCTGGTTTGGGAAAACGGTGTTGTTTGCGTCTATAACACGAGCAGTGACACTGGAGTGTGCTCGGTTTGAATGGGTATCTGTGAAATGAGCCTCAGCTACTTGTTGACTCTGGAACCTACATGTGAAGAGTGGAGCAGCCTGGCAGGCTTAACCCCTGTTTCAGTGTGCCCCACTGGAACCAGGCTGCCTGGTGATCACAGCTCAGCAGCCTCTCTGTCATCAAAGCACATAGCTTTGTTTTTGAATGGTGTCGATGCACTTTAAATGGAGGCGAGTGGGGGACGGACCAGCCGAGAGCAGCACAGTGCTAAGAGACTACCCCTGGGCGGGGATGGGGTGGTCGGGGGGGGGTCCTGGGGATGTGGGGACGGGGTGGTCGGGGG
>JACXGI010010935.1:0-26156 GCA_016801175.1 Esox masquinongy | reverse complement strand
GTGTGTGTGTGTGTGTGTGTGTGTGTGTGTGTGTGTGTGTGTGTGTGTGTGTGTGTGTGTGTGTGTGTGTGTGTGTGTGTGTGTGCATACATACTGGGTTATCTGGTCTCAGTCTTTTAGATGGTGGGCCTCCGTCTTCTGGGTGTAACATATAAAAGAGACGGACCTTGTTGGCATGTTTCTTACTCTGAGAAAGAATGACAGAGAAAGGAAGAGAGAGAGCAGAAGAGAGAAAGGGAGAGAGAGAGGAAAAGGCAAAGAGAGAAATAGGGAGAGGAGGAGAGAGCGGTTATGAGAGCTTCTCATTTTGATTTTACACTGCTCACATGACCCAATTACAATCACTAGTTTGACTTCGAAACCGGGAAACCTGTTAGCTCACAGCAGGCCAATGAAACACATCATCTGACCTCACAGCGACCAATCAAAACACTGTATGATCCTGTCCTACGCTGACTGGATGTTCTTTATTTTACATCAGAACCTGCATCCAACTTTTATTCAAAGGTGTGTGTTCATAGGAGCCTGTATTTCATCACACACACCGTCAGGTTACATTTGTATAAAATGACTGGGGAGCGTCCTTGGTGCTGATAACCTTCACTTTAATGCAGAGCAGTGAAAATGACTGGGTACCCACTGCTGTGAAATAGATTACCAGGGTGTGCGTGTTTGTGTGTGCATATGTGTGCGTGAGTGCTTCCGTGCGTTTGTTCCTGCATTAATGTGTGTGTGTGTACTTGTTTAACTATAGCTGTGAGAACCACAAGCACTCATGGGAAAAGTAAGGAAGATTTGGTCATTTTGGTACACCCAGATGAAGGGCCATTTTAGGGTTAGTGGTATGGATAGTCAATACGGCAGTCATATATGATAGTCATTTAGCAGTTAAGGTTAGGTTTAGGGTTAGGTTAATGTTTAAAGTACCCTTGGGGTTATAGTTAGGTTTAGGGCTAGAGAAGAAATTATTTTTAATGAAAATACTTTTAGTTCATATGCATAGATGTTTTGTATGTACACATAATTACTCAAATACAAGAAACATTTGAAAATTGTTGCATGCATCTGAGTGTGTCTTTATGTGTGTTTATGTATGTGATGTAGACTTACCTCGTAGTGTGCAGTGCGTTGCGACTCGGAGATTAGCTGGGCATTACAGATATTACAGTAGCTCTCTGTAAACAGTCCTCCTTCCACCACTCCAGCTGACTTCATCTGTAGACACACACACACAGTACCAGTCAAAACTTTGGACAAACATATCCATTCAAGTGAATAGGTAAGTGTGTCCAAACTTTTGACTGGCTCTGTACGCATTTACTTAACTAAATCTTATCTAAATAGGAACACCAAAGTTGATGGCCCTTAAAATCTTACTTTTACTAATCCTCACAGTAATATTAACCTCAATAAACTAAGATGTATGCCTAGAAATCTACCCTACCCCTAAACCTACTGTAACCAGTAATGCCTAACCGTAGTTCTTTCCATAACCACAATTGTAACTTCTGCCCAATACTAAACACTTAAGCCAAAGTTAGGCCTTTTTCAAAATGGGCATAGAAAAAAAATACCACAATAACTGAATACAAATCCAAATTAAATCTGAATATTTCCCTAGTCAGTTAAACTTCGTATTTCAAGCTCACAAGCCCCCTGTATGTTGTCTAACTGATTGTGATCTAAAAGGCAAACGATCATTAATCAGCACTTTAGATGAAGCTTGATATATACACCCCAAGATTTAGAATTACAATTCCATTCAACACTCCGTTTGACAGAATTGAGTAAAACTCTGTATTTCACACCACAGCTTTGTGTGACAGTCCATTCCTCCAAGTCAACATTTAAACACTCCTGAGAAGATTGCCTGGTGAGAAAAAAACAAACTTTGCATCTTTAAACCATCTCAGCTCAACCTGTTAAACATTGGCTGACAGAAGCCCACTTAAGCTGTAAAACTGATTTAGGCAGCTAAACCACTGTTAAATGACTAACTGTGGTCAGCACAAATGTACTGCAAGTGCATGAGCTGTAAATACACCACACAATGGGTGGACAGCCTGATCATTCACATACAGACAATATCTCTGTTGTATCACAGAAATATCAATAGTATCACAAGCATTGTGCCACATTCATTGTTGTTCACTTGAAGACCTGGGACAACAACACCCCTAACAGCAGGCCTTTTGCTTATTACGGTAAGTAACCTATACAAAACAAATGAACATGCATGAAATAAGTTGACAGATATTAGTGACTGAAAACGGTGTCACTCCATGCAGAGACTATTGTGTGAATAGGCTTTCCAACTGCATGGAATGTCACAACACAAAGGAAATAGGATGTCACACCGCATAGGAAAAAAGGTCTCACACTAAAGAAAAATAGGGTTTCAAACTACAGAGAAACTGGGTGTCATACTACATATAAATTAAGGTTTCACATTACATAGGATATGCGGTGTCACTATAGACAATATGCTTCCACACTAAACAGGGAATAAGGAATTATAAATGCACCATACAGGCACTGGTCTTTGTAGTGAGTAGAGAGACAGAAAAAACACACCCATTATGATTTGATGTACTATTGCACACATGGACACACTCTGCCACTATGCCGTTAACCCTTGACCCCACCAAGGCCCTGACCCCTGACCTGACCCCAGTACAGAGCGGACCGTCTCATCATCTAGAGAAGTGAATCGAAGACAATAAAATAAATCCTCATCCATTATCTTAATTGAAAATGTAGTCAACCCTGTACGACTTAGCTACTTCACTAAACATCCTAAGACATACGGTATGATAGACAGTGGGGCCTCATTTAACAGGAAACATGGAATATGTTTGACATGTCGCAACGGAATTCATGTCACCCATGTCATCGTGACACAGTGGCGTCAATACCAGAAAGGTTCTGCTGTTGATTGTGGCATGTCGACAGTGCCAGTGAGTCCAGGACAGGGTGGTGTGAATTGCCTCAGCACTGTGTGTGTTGGGTGGGATGTTAGACAGGACTGCCTTGCCTTGGAGCACTGTAGTGACTATTTTTTGGTGGGACAGGCACCTGCAAGCCTTATGGTGGTAATTTCTCTAGGATGCTCTCTCCAGCAAATGAATAGGATCTAGAAAGCTTCCTGGTTGAGCGAGGGTGTGACAGAGAGCGGAATGGCTTGGCAGGATTGCAACGGAGGACACAGATCAGTCAAGCGCTCCGATATTTAAATCTACCAAGCAGATTGGGAGTTGTTTCGATAAGGCCAGGCCATAATGACGAATTGGCAAAGAAAATTAGGAGGGCGTATTAAACTGAAGGAACAAAGTATGCAGTGTTAAGAGAAGAATAAGAAAAAGTTGCAAACGATATAAAAAATTCAAATCCTAGGAGAATTTACACAGTGCCAATTAAAAAATACAATACAGTAAATGCCAATTAAAGCATTTTTAATAAGCTCTAGTAAATAACCTAAATTTACAGTTGACTGACAGGCTAGATCTAACCAACCTGGAAATTAAACATTATCATTTAATCTCCACGTTAATTAAGATGATGGCATGACTAATAGAACATCGTAATCTGCGGAAATATCTCAAACTCTCCCTGTGGGCATGTAGCATGGAGGGTTGTCTGGGTACGGACTGTGACGAGATTAATGAAATGATAGAGAAAGAGACAAATGAGAGAGGGTGAAGGTTTAAGACAAAGTGAAAGAAAGTCGGATAGAGAGAGTGACATAAAGAGTAGAGTGGAAGGGGCGATAGACAAAACTGAAAGAGAAGGGGAGAACATTTAAAGCTGTTCCAAAAGAGAGAAAACATTTGTGGGAAGAAAAAAGAATTTGCTAGTAAGACAAAGACAATGATTCTTGAAATCTGCTTGGCTAAATAGAGATGGAGCTAATACAGAAACAATAATTGGTAGTAGAATAATCAGATGTATGCCAAATCATCAAAAACACAGTAACAATTTTTATTTTTAAATAAATGTATATTTAAAGACAGTCTTCATATAAAATACAATCTAACTTCTGCATATTGTATGTATTATTTGCTGCACGATCAGTAAAGATTACTTTTTAATTGGTTAAATAACAACTACAAACCGCAGTGTAGTGTAAAGAGGGGTAGTGAGACTGGGATCTCAGTCTTCTGAGAAATTAATAAAATACAAAATAATATGATTCTGTTTCAAGACCACATCAACAGACTTACTTCTGACTGAACCCACACTCACACACCACACACAAACAGAAATGATATACTACATCCCTCTGAAATCACTTCCTCCCCATCATTTATTAACCATACACACACACAAACACTTGAAGAATTGCCTCACAGTAAAACGGGAGATGCTTTTGTTCCATCTGATAAATGGTACAAATGTTTTTCCCACCAACTATAAATATTTAAAGCTATTAAATATTTTATACTAATAACAGCAAGTGGCTATGAAAGATATGTATAGCAGGTTAAAGAAGCTTCTTAAGACATTGGAAATAGATTGCTTGAACCCATTGGGCAGGTAATTGCTGGCACCATTACTGTTTAATCGATGATTGTGGATTCAAACGATCATGAAATTAAAATAACAAGCTGACTAAAGATGTAGTACACATTAGCTTGCTAGCTCGCACGCATTAGCTAGCTACGGGCTAACATTACACAATAAAGAGCACACATCACCTAGCTTTCTCTGCTATTAAAATGGTTGTTAGGCTAACCAGTCATTTAACTATGCAACAACCATCATCCCAAATCCCTTATCGTTACAACCCTGGTTCAGACTATGTATCTATTTGAAAATCCTTGCCATACTGTATTACTGAAAACCTTTTCACTTTGTGACTCATGTAAATTACAATATTGCTGAAACCACCTAATGATTTTGTAAGAAGCATTAAACTAGGCAAGGTAATACAGTGCTTTTCATCTTCAAATACACCAGAAAAAGTATTAGGACACCTAAGAAAGTATAGTGACAACTGAAAATATTTTTTTAGGGTTCATTTTTTTATTTGAAAAAGTCAGTCCAGCCTCCAATGCTGTGACCAACCAAACACAAGGCAATGTTTAGCAATAGCCCAAGATAACCTGACTGTGATGCAGAAATAATTCTCAGTCATCCCTAGCTGTATGTGTGAGAAAAAGAGAAAGTGAGAGAGCGAGAGTTAAAGAGTGTAAGAGAAAATGGCAGGTGGTAGAGTGAAGCCTAGAGGTTTTCTATCAAACACCTTTCCCCTACATCACTTCCTACATTCTCCAAACTTCAGTTCAGTCCTGTTTAAGGGCGTGTGTCTGTGTGTGTGTGTCCTACTGACCCATTCAACACACACCCTGCTGGGTAACCATTGTGATGGAACAGGCAGAAAACCTAGGATCTGGCTGTGCAAAAGTGTTGTAATTGTGAAGTGTTGTAAAGTGTTGTAATTTAGGTACCCTCCTATTCCTGTTTAACTCATGATCTCCCTACACCCCTCCCTGTCACATATCACTCCATCCTAACCCTGCTCAGTGCTGTAATCAAAGGTACACTGCAGGTCTGCAGTCTTCAAAATGAAATGAGTGTATGAATGAATCAGAAGCACACACCTGCTCTTCAGGGGACCCGCTTGTACTAATTAAGCTAACGGCAGGACTTCCCTGCATGTATAATATGTTCTTGCGTTCAGTTTTGTCAAGACAATATTCCTAAAACTGCTTCCTCAATCATGGGTACCACAGCAACTTTCTGTTTCTTGTATTTAAGAAATGTAATGTTACTTCTTTATTGTCTATTAACCAAGTGTAGGTAAGTCAACTATTACATTCTGGCCTATAACCTACATTAAAACAAATGTATAATTCTGCTGTTTTCTTTTTTGCTGTTTGGTTATAACCTCTTTTTGAGGGGGAGCTGGCAAGAGGGTCAGCAGGAAGTAGTCATAGTCAGCAGGTACATAAAATACAAGCAGTTAAAAACAATCACAATGGTGAACAACATTTTCAGAAAGTCAGCCAGTGATACACTCAGCTTTAAACCCTTTTGCAACTCATTCCATTACCAAGGAGCATTATGGGAAAATTATACTTTTCCAATTAAGTCTGGGTCATGGGAACCGCGAAACACAGTATGGAGCAGGGTATGAAGACTACATGTTTGTGACAAGGTATTAGTGAGCAACACAGATACGTAGGCAATAGACCAACTGCTTAATACAAAAGGATTTACCAGTGTTTCAGCTGCAGCCTTCTTGTAGGAATGGAGGGCCTCTTTGCCATATTATAAAAATCACAGTGATGGGTGAGTGGTCTTGCATTAGTTATACTGCCACACAGTGTCCAGTATCTTGAGGATGCTAGGAGAGCTTGAAGACTAAAATACAAAACTACAAAATAAATGTGATAGATCTAATAGACCAATGGGCATTGCAGCCAATAATTAATCACCTAATTCCCTGTTTATCAGTTACAGGCCTCTTGACAATTTGGTCTTCATTACATTCCGTCTTACACCGTAGGTTAACACCTTTGACCCTCCAGCTCCATTCTGACCCAAGCTAAAGATCCTGTTATCTAAAGCTGAACCTCTTCGGAGGCTTGGGAGGTTCTGATGTCAGTTGACCATGAAATAGCTCTCCGTCATCATGGTGTTTGGTTTCTGTAGGAACCAAATCGAAGGGCCAGACTAATTGTTTTCAATAATATCACAAACAGCTACTGATTTTTATAAATCCTTGTAGATCTAAAGATTGCATTTTCTAAATTTTCCCTGTCTCCTGCCCTGTTTTAAACTTAGGAGGACATGAGGTCTTGGCCCACACCTCCGGAGTACCAGGCTTGAAAGACTCGTTGCTGTCCCGGTCCAAAGTCCTCCTGGTTTTGTTGCAGATCAAGACGATACCTGACGATATCAGCTGCCACTCTGCTGACCCCCCCCCCGCGTTGTCCCTGTCCTTGTCCATCTGGTCATGCTTCCGACCTGGACTAAATTTAAATAGACTCTGGACTCAGCCCACATGCATTTATTAATCATTACTATTTGTACTCTTAATATGTTCACCCAGCACTGCGAGAAGAGGACTGGTCACACCTCTGAGCCTGGTTCCTCTCTAGCTTTCTTCCTAAATTTCAGCCTTCTTAGGTAGTTTTTCCTAGCCACTGAAATTAAACACTACTGTTGTTTGCTCCTTGGGGTTTAAGGCCGGGTGTTTTGTAAAAGCACTTTGTGAAAACTGCTGATGTAAAAAGGGCTTCATAAATAAATGTGATTGAAATTTGAATGATTTTCTAAGTAGTGAATGGTGGACAGAATGTGAGAGAAAGTGTGAAATAAAACACAAAAATCAACCTTCAAAAAGCCCCTTGAATACCCCTGTCAGTTCACTATGAACACTCCCTTTCTGCCTTCTCTTATTCTTGCCTTCCATAGACAAATGGTCCTCCCCTCTCTCTCTTACTTTTTGTGAGTGTGTGCGTATGTGTGTGTATAAGTGTGTTCTTGTGTTTGTGCTTGCTTTTATGTGAGTGCAGTGGGACTAAGAGGCCCTTTCCACTGGTAGGAGAAAAGGGTGAATTAAACAACATTAAGATCATCACATGATTAAACTTCTGATATGGTTATTTTTCCAAAGCACCAGTTGTTTTGCTCATCACCATTTAATGACTGTTTGTAATTGCAGTCTTGGAAAAAAAGTTTCAAAGCAATGTTATAATACAGAATTTGATATGCTTCTATAAAGCAGTTAACCACTATCGCAAACATAAAATGAAAAAAAAAAAAACTTTAACCTTTCAGCTTTAATAACGTGAACAATTAGAATGTGTATATAACAAAATATGCCTTTCTTTCTACTCAGGGTGTATCCTGCAATCAAAACTCAAAGGCGACCTCCTTCCCAAAATCTCGCACCACCTCTGTGTGTCGGCATGGTAAAACATGATTTTGCGCTCACACATAAAATACCAGTTAAATGCTGCATCGAATGTGACCGTGGGAGGAAACCTTGGGTGGGTTGATTTACAGATAGGGCAGTATAGAAACCACAGTTAGAGGGTTTCTTTGTGGAGTGTGAGATTTGGTGGTTTACCGTCAATAAAGTCTGTCAACCTTGCATACAGGACCACACCGGTCCTGAAATCGCGGAGATGAGTAACGTCGGGAAAAGAAAGTGGATCCTAGTTTACTTTTACACCCAACTATGTCAAAATATTTAAATAAAACTTAATAACCCCTAAACTATATCCAATGCACATAACATTTTTTTTTATGTTTCAGATGACTTTTTCAATGTTTTAGATGACAGATTTTTTTAAAGATTTCGCAAGACAAACAAAGATGACTTGTGAAAAAAAGATCAGATTAGGGAATGCACTGTCACCAAAAACATTCTATATGCCATATACAGTGTTAGAAATATACAATTAACATATTTAAGTCACTAACAATATACATTTATGAACGTGAAGACACTGGATCAGCACAAGCAACAGAGCCAAGTACAGCTGAAGGGAGTCGAGAGGGAGATAAACGACGTGGTGTCAAAGCAAGAATGGAGAAATAACATTTTTTTTTTTTTGCAAGTTAATTAATAGGAACATAGCATAATTAATAGGAACATAGCATAACAAAGAAAATAGACAATAATAATATTGACTGTGATTAATTATAAAGTAAGTCATTTCATATTTTTTTGTGATTCCTAGATCCACCAATAAACATAGAGCCAGGGGTTTTGACACTCAAATGGCTAAATGTTTTCAGTTGGCACAGACATAATGAAGAGGGAATGATATGCTCTGTACGCTAGAAGCATTGTGGAACAAATGTGATTTGGGGGCTTATTAAACAGCGAAGCAGAAACTATAGCCTGGAAACTATACCCTTTTTACAAGAGGTTAAAAACCTACATACGTAAAAAACAACACACTCAGATCACAATCACCTGAATTCTGAACACCTGGCTTGCTCTCCTGTCCCTATGCACTGTCAAATATTTCAGTTCAGTCTCCCTGTTTGTTTGCGAGGTACTGCCAGTGTTATCTGCATTCTGAGTGTTTGAAGTAGTTTCTGTATTAGTTTCTTCTGGTTACGAACTTCAGCTAATCTGTTTAACGACATTGTCTCCTGCCTGCCCCCTTTTGTAAAGGTTGCTCTCCGCAGATTGTCTCCCTTATTTTTTTTTTATTCCTACTGCCTGCTTCCAGACTACGGCTCCTGCTCTATGATTTGTACCTTGGTTAAATAACCTGCGCTTCTGCGAGTGGATCGTACCTCCCGACTCTGTAGGCATTCCAGTAGCCAGATATTATATAAAGTATATCACGGTGGAGCGTCAGGTGGAGCGTGGGGTAGCAGGGGTGGCGGTACCACCTTGGCCTAATTTTGAGACAGGGAAAACCCTGTCCACATTGGCTGTGAACCCAGTGGGTCAGGCTCACCTGGGCACAGCCACTACGTTCACAACATATCCAGTAATCCAGGTAACAGCCCATATCTCTGTCAAGGTCTCATTCAGTATAATATGTCTACATTGCATGTTGCAGATGTGGCTTTTGACTGTCCCCACATTATTAAACAAACAGTATATTCTTAACTAAAGGTCATATTTTGGCACAGTTGACTGTAGGCTGATAAGACTGATATACTAATACTCAATTATTTCCAAGAGAGACTAAAATACGACTTTCTCTGACTTGCAATCTTATTTGTCCAGAAAAACATTTCGGATTCCAGATGTCATTAATATTTCGACATGCGCAGAGACAGTATTAAATAGCCTCCTCTTCTTTGTTACTGTTATAATTCCAGCTAGCAAGATGTATCAATTCATCATCTATGCCTGTCTAATGTTTAGCCACTTCACTATTGAACTGCTTTTAATTATTCATATTTTTTATTAGGGATGAATCAGCATAATCACTGAAATTCTAGAAGAAAATACAATATTTTCTTGCACAAGCTCCAGCTTCCTCTATTTCCCAGACACCCCAGCCCTCTCTTTTCTTCTCCTTACAGTTATTTTCCCTCCTCCTGCCCATCCAGTTCCAACCCACCCAACTGGAGAAAATCAGACAACAACAAGTACAGCTGTTTACATTATTACAACGTCAATAGTTAACCCAATCAATCTAAAACCCAACGCTCCATTGTCCATAGATCTGCCCATCTTTCTTTGTATTTTATTATGTTTTTGTTTTGATGCGGCCAAAACAATAACATTTCTCGCTCTGCCCAAGTTCCCGCTACTCTAGGTTTGTCGGTGAGTTCTCCCAGAAACTTAATAAAGCATAAATACTATAAACACACTATTCAGGAAACCAATATTATCTACTTAAGGCATTTTGTGACAAGCTTGCCGGTGATACCATGGTAGTGTTCAGCAACGCACAACATCAGTGAATGACATCTGCGCATGGCAAAAGTGTATGACAATGAAATACAGTTTAGGAATCCTTTCATAATGAAACACGAACAAACTCCATGTTCCCTCCCCCTGACTCCTCTATTGACCATGGGTGTGTCTGTTCTTACCAGTCAAATTCAGCACCTCTCCATATCATGTAGCTTAGCAACCCTGCTTTTACGAGCACTGCCTGGACAACATCAAACTCTTGTGCACTTACTCCCTGTCAACGAATTATCGCTGCTCCAGGCTGTTTCCGTACCTCTCTCAGGGCTGTGTCTAACATGAACAGTACCTAAAGGCACCAAGAAATACATAAGAAAGGTTGTTTATTTAAGCAGAAACCATCGGACTTACTCAGTACTCCTCCAGTAACCCAGCACAGTCTGTTACACTTACTAATACGTTTGTTCAATTCAATAATCCATTCATTTCATACTGTACCTGAACTCCCTTCTGCAATATCTACAGAAATATACTTAGGTGAGGTCTCTTATAATAATGCACAAACAATTTCTTATCAGTTTTGCTCTTCTGGGAACAGCCAATGTTTTCCCAGAACTAGACCATCTCTGCCTTCCAGAGAATTCCCAGCCAGACACAACAGCCACTTGCCTGACTGGTAAATCATCAAGATGCATCCTCTCACAGAAAGTGCTTAACTGAAACAGACCAGTTATGTAGCAAGATTCTAAAACACACACAATTAATCAATTGTATCAGTAAAATATGAATCACAAGTGTGAGATTAAATTTTGTATGAAAGATAAAAGACTTCTTATTATCTTCCAAAATCTTCCACAGTTTCCTTCAGCAATTTCTCCCTCCATTTTACTGAGGGTCTTTAACTTTTCATCGGTACCATATCTGCTTATCCTGCTTCCAAAATAAATGTTTCGCAAAAGCACAGTGCTTACTTTTACCAGAACAGGGCCACTGGTGGCTTAACAGTACACACTCCAGGTCTAATCTTATTCTGATATTAGGATTTGAAAGCCATTGACAAAAATTAGCCACTAAAAGGACAGGATATGAGGAATCCAAGGACTCTATTACATAATGGCATCAGACTATTCAGTGACAAAAATGCCGAGCATTCTTTTTGCAGATTCTATTTTATACCAACATTCCAACGCAGCATCAACCAGATCACATACCCGATTCAATGGTATTTATGCACTAAAGATCATTTCCATAATGTTTTGGATTGTATATGAGGTAGCAGTCAAATCTTTGGAATTGAAGTTGATGTCAAACGATTGATGATTTATGCAAATAATTTGACATGTGTTGCGGTAGGGCTGCGATGAGTTGACAGTACTTTTTTATAGTGAGACCTTTCCTATAAACACGTCAGCTGTGTTACCATCTGATTTACAACATCATTCATAAACATAATGCTAACATCAAAAAGACTGTGTTTAGCTGTACTATTTGTTGCAGTATCTGTTCTGCCCCTTCTGTTGGATACAGCTGAATTTGTATCTGCACTTGAATTTAAATATTATTTTATTATTATTGACAGTTTAAGAGAGCATCTTAAAACTTTTATATTTAGAAGTTTCAGTTCTCCAGATTAGTTATATAGAAATGGCTGTTTGATTTTTTTTTCTGCTATTTCATTCCAGATAAGTTTGAATAAAGTCCCTGTAATTGCTTGATTAATCAGGCTATTTTTCTGTAAATTATGTAAATGTTTATGTAAATGTTTCCAATTTACATAGTTTCAGAATCCTACAGTATTTGCTCTGCTTAGTTTTAACTTAAACTCAACTGTTGCAAGGTAGTTTGTATACTCCAGAGTATTCAAATCTTACCCTATGGGGGCAGAGCCTGCTGGTTTTCTGTACTACCTTATCATAAATTGCCCCCATCTGGTGTCCCAGGTTAAAGTTAGGCTGAATCTATGCATACTACATAGTATGTCAGATGAAGACTAGCATGTCCCAAACAACAGGGTGTTGTAAACAGTGTGCCAAAATTTCTAGGATGGTCTACTATTTCTGGTTGATATTTATAGTATGCTACTATGCTTGCTTTTTGGGCTAATATTGCCCACAATCCCTTTTGCAATGGAAATGGATTGGTTTGCGAATATTCCCCCATCTTTTAATTTCATTAATTTCAAGATACAATTTGATGAAGCTTTATTAAAATGTTTTGATTAAATAATTTGAAATAAAAGTTCAAAGTATGTTAATATCTGTCCACTTTAGCATAGCAATTAGGTTAATAATTTTGATCACCAGCAGACTGATAGTTTGGTTCCCTTTAGGATGTATTAATGCATGCCAAGCTGTGTTGTAGTCATCCACAATAACAGTAATTACAGTACAAGAGGGAGTTATCTGCATGTTGGAGACTATCTGTACCCAGACTGTCGTAAAAAAGACTCTTGATCACCATTTCTTGATCACCATCTGTACAGATTTACTAAATGGATCTGTTTCTCACTAAGTAATATATTAAGTGCAATCCACCTTCCTTGAGAATCCAGTAACATATATGACATCTACTTTGATTATGTTAGTAATATTTGGAGCATAACTTGTTACGATTCACACAGCCAACTATTATACACAAACTACACAAACTACACACACACACACAAACACACACAACACACACAACACACAACATACACATATTCACCTAGACAGACAAACAATCAAACACACAAAGTCAGGAACTTCTGAAGTTCTGAGTTTGTGTTTGTCCTAAGTTTCCTGGTAATATATGGCATTGTAAGGCCTAGAGAGATGTTAAAAGGGGATTGATTTAAACCAAAACAGAAGGGAGGGAAAAAAAAGGACAAAACTTTCCCATTATCCTTTAAAATCCATTACAAAATAGAGCATACACCTCTGGCTATAGGTCAACGCACTTCAATGAAAGTACTTCACTGTGTATGTGCGTGTGCACTCGGGTGCGTGCGTGCGTGTGTGTGTGTGAAATCTATAGACAGTAAACTAAATGCCAGACAACTACATTAAAACACATGCACGTGTAAATGCGCACACACACAATGTTTTGGTTGTCTGCATTCACTAAGAAATTCTGTAAGCTTTGTTAAATATAAAGTGCAAACCTTTCCATTAATAGTAAGAATAATAATTGAAAATGCTCCAGTCTGGTTTTAGACCTCATCATAGTACTGAGTCTTCACAGGTCTATCAGACGGAAAATTCCAACAAACATCCCCATGCAGCTCTTATACGTTTGATTGCATGAAAACAGTAACTGTATTGAAAACAGTAACTGTTTTTAATGCCACAGATCTTCATTCCAGTGGTTTACAAGTTCAAATCCATGAAGAGGCTATTTTTTTTTCTTTTCTATCCTTAACCCTAACCTTAGCTCTAACCTCATTAGAGTAAAAACTAACCTTAACCCTAACTATTTTGTTTCCTAACCTTAGCCTTAACCCTAGGCAAAGTACTAATATGCCAACCCTTAACACTAACTTTAAACCTTAAATGTTTCAGCAAATTCCTAGCATATTTAACATGCTTTAGTAACCCACTGTAAAGCGCCCTTACCTACAATATCATACAAATTCAAGTGTCACAGATTTATCTATACTGTGTTACAAATTCCCCTGAGACCTGGTTGTCAACCCGGGACCCAAAGGGGTCTGCGTCCGACATTTTAACATTTTCACTTTTTTTCTCAAATCTGGGTCAGTTCCAAAATAATTGCAACCAGTCTCTGGGGTATGCAATTAAAAACAATTAGACCCTATTGGACCCATACTTTGTTAATTAAATATTTGAGATAATGAGAAAACTGTGCAAGCTTGTTATCTTAAAGTAGAACGGACGGCATGTTACCAACATGAAATCTTATTAAAATATTTTCAAACACACTCCAAGGAATACTCTGATGTCCCTTTTCACATTTTCTTACAAGCAATTACATCTATGTGGTCATGTCCCTTTTCATGTTTCCATAGGTTAAAAAAATGTTTGGGAAAGATAGAATAATGTATTTGTGAGCAAAGTACAACAATGTAGAGTGTGGAAGTTAGTCTGCAGTTGGACAAAAATGTACGCTGCAGTTAAGAGGATATACTTAAAATCTGTCAGCACTGAACACTACCTAGCCAATCAGAGCTACAGTAGGCTTTTCTATAACTAACAGCATCATGCTGCAGTGACATCTTGTTTACAAGCAGTAGCAAAAGTGCAACTTTAGATCATTAGAAAGCATTCAATTAACCCAGAAAATGTCCCTGAATGTTTTAATGCAAATATGAAAATATCACAGGAATCCTCTTACATCTGGGAACATGCCAGTCCTGATCAGACAACGATAATAGGTTTGGCATCAATAACATCAACAACACAAAAGCAATAACTAGCATGAGTGAAATAAGCTAAAGTCTAACAATGGACTGTAGAGAAACCCTCTCAATTTTTTTCAGCTTGTAGGTGACCATCAACATTTGCTTTCTGGCAGAACAGAAAAGTGTTTTGCCTGGTGTAGATTAGGAACTTCCCAAAAAGGATGGTACAGCCAAGAGCCCAGAGGTAGCTGAATGAAGAGCCCAGAGGTAGCTTAACGAAGAGCCCAGGGAAGGGATGCAGAGTTGCATTGTCTGAAGGCAGGGAGAAGCTCCACTTGTTACTCTGTAAGCAGGAATCAAATCCTTGAAGTGGATTTAAACTTCAACTGGAAGCCATTGTAGAGTGCGAAGAAGCGGGGTGACATGGGAGAACTTGGGACGGTTGAATACCAGCTGGGCCGCTGCAATCTGAATGAATTGTAAGAGAGAGTGGGCAAGAATTCCTTCCAGTTGATGTAGAGGACTAATAGACATGAACAAAAAACTGCCACAGGGGGCAAAAACATCTACTGAAGCTTGAGGTGTACTTATTTTTTAGAACTAAGAAAATGCATTTCAGGTATTAAAGGCTAAAGTTTAGTAAGGGATTAACATGTTTTTTGAATATAGAAAATGAGTGAAGTACTAGTACTGGGAAAAGCTGTACAAACACAAGGATTTTGCATAGAACTGAGATTTAACATGTGACCCTATGAACCAGTGTCTCCATTTTTACCCCCCATCCATAATTTTCTTCCCTGATTCCCCAGGAAGCCACAAGCCTTCTTTACTGTAAATATTTCTCACTGTTGCCCCTAGTGGCCGGTTTTCAAAGCACAGAATATTACAAACGTTTTGGAGACCTGGACAAACGTCTAATTTTGTCAGGAATCCCTTGCGTGTGTGTTCCCTGGTGTGTGTGTGTGTGTGTATATGCATGGCAGACACTTTCAAGATCTCTACCCTGATTATTCATCTAGGCCACAGTAATTATGCTAGTCGGCTAATCAGATTCTCTCTACAGTCCCTCCCAGTCTAGTATCTCAGTTGTGTGTGTGTATGTGTGTATGTGTCAGTATATGTGTCTGTATATGTGTTGGCTGGTAATAATGTATCCGTGTTCCTCTGAGGTTTATCAGTGGAAAGCAGGATGACTGTGAAACCCGCTCGCTCTGCTGTCCTTCATGTCTGAGTCGTATAGTATACTGGACTTACAGCACAGTGGAGTGTATAAAAGAGAGAGGAAGAGAAACCAATCCGGAGTGAAATACGTTGTCACCCTATTGACCAGACTTTGTTCATGATATACAAGATGTCTATGCTAATTCAATGACTCAACAAGATTTCTCTGAAAGTTTAAAGGTGTAAAATGCCTTTTGAGAAAGGGCATCAACAGTGTAAATACAGGCAATATGGGGTGTGTGTCTATTTATGAATGAAAAATAAAACTTAGTGTTTGCATTCCATTCGATTAATGTCTATTTTGTGGAAAATATGTTCCTTTGCTGAACCAAGGATTACAGTTAAGGCTACAAGCTATGTTGAATTAGTAAGATAACTAAATAGATATGAGTGGATGAATTTTGGAAGAGAGGTCATACAGTACAGTGTTTCCCTCTTACTGTAATATGAGCGGCGCCCCTAAGTTGCTAAAATGTGATTCGCCGCCACAGAAAAAAAAACTTTTTTATGAAATAGGATTTTTTTTCCCCAAGCTGAGCGTAGTTTACCATCACGAGCAGTTTTCTATCGCAACCAGCATCAGAGCAGAGCAACAACGACCTGCACCTGACGTTTGTAGAATCGAACTAGCGAGTGAGGTCAAAGAAACTTAACTGGCTGTGTCTGTGCATGCGCACGCGCACATTTGTGTTGAGTGGCTGTGACATTGATATAAACAATAAATTAACAATAAATTGGTAAGCTCAAAAAATCAATACCATATATATAAAAAAGACTATTTTAAGATTGAGACTATTTTATTTCTTTACTGGTAATACATTTTGATACAGCGATGTATGTTTGTTTGTGTGTGTGTGTGTGTGTGCGTGCGTGCGTGTTCCTGCGTGCGTGCGATCATGGGCATTTAGTACTCCAGGTCACGAGGGCGGTTTACACACATTTCCATGAAATTAATGCTTGAGGGTTTGGCTTGCGGTCGTATCTTGGTATTGCGGTGGTATCTTGGTATTGCGGTTGTATCTTGGTATCCTTTCAGATAAAAAGTTGATGCAACATCTGTTCCAGCAGGCCGCTAAGTGAGATGCAACCTCTCTCTCTCTGCATGAGTAGTTGTATATGTATATTGTATATCACTGTTTCATGGTGTTTGAGCACGTTAACAATGCTTACGTTACTATCTCAGGATTTAATACAGAAAGACAGAGAAATTCTAATGCAACAAACTTTCCTGAGACTAGACATGTACAACCTGCTTTCCTGATTTCTGGAAGATCATCAGAATAAATCAATCACAGTATGATGGACTCATTCAG
Source organism: Esox masquinongy (assembly GCA_016801175.1). NCBI lineage: Eukaryota > Metazoa > Chordata > Actinopteri > Esociformes > Esocidae > Esox > Esox masquinongy. Next base: position 8,944 of record JACXGI010010935.1, on the reverse strand, counting down.
CCGTTTTTCAGCAGTCTTTCACTGAACTTCACGATTTGGAAATGTCCATCTGGGTCGAGTTAATAAGGTTATATCTGGCACAGTACATAATAATTTTCATTTCACTAGGAAGGTAGAGACATTGAATGATTACACAAAGAGAGTACACTTGCTTCTTTGTATTCCCATCATGAAACTTTGCTGTAATGTGCAAAATGTCCAGATGTGCAAAGCTGGTAGAGACATATCCAAATAGACTCATGGCTATAATTGAAACCAAAGGTGCCTCTACCAAATGGAACTAAAGTGTGTGAATACATTTGCAATCAATCATTTTCTATCTGTAATTAATTTAAAACACTGTAAATTTAAATTCTCCCTTTTATTGTTGCTCATTGGCAAAATCTAATTTGGAAACGTCCAAGGGAGGTGAATACTTTTGAGAACCACTGTATGGAGTTGATATGAAGATGTCCTGATTGCTTCCACAGATATTTAGCTAGCAGTGACTAAAGTTAGCAAATGTCCATAACGGCTGTTTGAAGTGAACTGAACCATGGATTTCCGTTTCTCTTGACCTATAACATTATTTTAGGAAGAAGAACCATTTGGCATCAAGGAGAAAACATTTGATATTTTCCATTTAAGGAATCTCTGAGAAATGTATGGTGTTGCGATAGTTACTGTTTTTCAATTTGCAGATGTCAACATGGTTTTGTAATGTCTTCCTTTTCACAACGCTATACGTAGGCTACATCACCTCAGCCAAAACTTTTTTCATACATTATCCAGCAGTGTGTGATTGGATTGCAGATGTTTGTAGAGATGTATTTCTTTTACCTCCTCCGAAATTGTCTTTTTCAAGGAATCTCACAAGTCACTTATTTCAAGGCCACCTCTGCAGCATTTACATAGAGATCCTAATTCAAATGTTTTCAACAAATACTATTGTCCCCAATTAGTTCAGCTTTAAGAAAAACTTTAAGTGGTAAAACTCTGAGTTGGATTGCCTGAGTAAACAGTCCTAAACACCTGATCGGATAGGTCAAAAAACAAATGAGTGGGAAAAAAGATCAAAACTGGGCTGCCTGTGTAAATACAATTTAAGCGAATAAAGTTCCAGCCTAAGTGGACTTGGTTTCCGGGGTTCATTGGACAACTTCAATAATTAGTGCATTGATGACATTGTCCCTACAGAGACCATAAATACATACTCCAACCAAAATCTTTGTATTGCAGATGACACCCCCACTTTGATGGAGGCCAGAGCTGCCTATTTAAAGGAGCAACACACAAATCCAGACATACAAGAAATCCTGCTATCACCTCCAACGACACATCAAACAGGAAAAGCATCAATATAGGAATGAGACTGAATCCTACTATGCCGGCTTTGACATTAGTTGGATGTGGCAGGGCTTGTAAATGATCGCAGGTTACAAAGGGAAACCAAATCTGTGAGTAGCCCAGGAGGCAAGCCTACCAGACTAGCTAAATGTCTTATTTCCTTGTTTCGGGCCAAGTAACACTGAAACATGCAGGGGATCACCCTCTTTTCCGGGCAACAATATGATCTCTCTCTTCATAGCAGATATGAGGAAGACAGCCTAACATTCAAAAGTACAGATGGAATACCAGGGCACATACTGAGAGAATGTACAGACCAGCAGGCAGGTATCTTCACAGACATCACCAACATCTTCCCGAAACAGTCAATAACAGACCAACATTGGTCCCTTTGCCCATGAGCCATGAAATGCTTCGAAACGCTAGGCACGGCTCACATCAAGAACATCATCCCAGTCACTCTGGACCCAAAGCAATTTGTATACCGCCCCAACAGATCCATTGATAAGGCAATCTCTATTGCACCCCAAACTGCCCCCTACCGTAGGGACAAGATAAATCCATAAGTGCGAAAAGCTGTTCAACCGTGGCTCTACGTTTGACACCACAGGGCCCCCGCAAGCTCGTCAATACGCTCAGCACCCTGAGACTGAACACCTTCGCAACTGAACCCTAGACTCCCTGATTGGCCGTCTACAGGTGGTGAAGGTAAGCAACAACAAATCTGCCACCCTGACCACAAAGGCCCATAAGGTCTGTATGCTTAGTCCCCTCCTATACACCTGTTCACCTGCTGCTGCGTGGCCATTTACTACTCCAACACCATTGTGAGGTTGGCTGATAACACAACAGTGGTAGGCCAGATCACCTGAGATGATGAGACGGCCTACAGCGGGGCTATTCAATTCCGGTCTTGGAGGGCCGAAACATTTCTGGCTTTATCCCCTACTAATAATATGGGTCTGATTCAGACCTGAGATGCCAGATGCTGGCAATCAACTAGCAGGTGGAACCAAAAACCAGAAGCATTTCAAGCACTCCAGGGCCGGATTTGAATAGCCCTGGCCTACAGTGTAACGGTCGGAAACGGCCTGTGCCGTGACGGTCGTTATATTTCTGTGTTCTGTGTTTCTGTTCTGGTGTATCTGTTTCTATGTTCTGTTTAGCTTCGCTTAGTTTATTGGTTTCACCAGTGTTTTCCACCCACCTGTGTCCTGTTCCCGCATTAGTCTTTGAATTTAGTCCTGTCATTTGTTCAGCTCCCGGTTGGTCATTGTTTTCATGTCGACAACTGTGTTTTCGGTGAGTCTGTTAAGTAAACTACATTAATCCGTGGAAACCTCTGCGCCTGTGTCCTGCCTCCATGGCGCACATGCCGGTAGGAATCTAGAGACCTGACAGTGCCACTGATCGCTTGCCACATCAGCAAGACTAAGTAGCTGATGGTAGACTACAGAAACAAAGGCAGCCGTGACCCCACCCACATCAACAGGCTGAAGTGGAGAGGCAGAGAGCTACACGTTCCTCAGTGTCCACATCAGAGGATGAACACGGCCCAGACACACACAGACGGCCCTCAGAGGCTGAAAAGACTTGGCACGGGCCTCAGTTTCTCAAAAAGATCTACAGCTGTTCCATTGAGGACATCTTGACAGGCTGCATCACTGCTTGGTATAGCAATTTTTGCTGATACTTTTTATTATCTGTCCTGTTGCCTAGTGACTTTACCCCTACCTAAATATAGTACATCATCTTAAATTACCTCATACTCCTGAACATCGACTGAGTACTTGTAGTCAATGTACACTGCCATGTTAGTAGAATTCATTTTTGGTATTCAATACACTGCATATTCCTATACTATATATTCACATCCACAAAGTATATTACTTGTCTTATTATTTGCTATGTCTTTATAATTATTTATTTCTCTCTTCTACATAAATGTGCCTTTTAGTCTACATTTGCCTAGTGGTTAAAGTACAACCTGCAACAAGCCAGAAAACAATCAGGCACTGTGTGAGTTGAATTTTGACAGGGGTTTGTTATCAAAATGTGACTCATTCTCTGGAATTTGGACTTTGTTTATAACATGCTGGGACATTAAAATCAGCGGTATGCCTAACATGTTTGAATATACCTACACTTCAACAGCTACTCAGCCATGCTACTGGATGCTACTGCCACTCTACTGTACTTTCTATCTAGATCAGCTAAAATGGGATCTGTGCAGCAGATCCCTCCAAAAGTATAGAAATTCAGACCCTCTAAATCTGTGTTAAACCATGAAAAATAATAATAGACTCAAAACTCCATGATTGTGTAATGAAACTGTAAAATGTAGTGCCCCTAACATGGTATGTGTTTGGAGGGCATCTTAATTTATAACTCCAATATGTTATATGTTCATATAGAACTTGTCAATTTAATCATTTAATGCCATTTTTAAATTAAACATCAGACTATTCGTTTAAATTTTTCAATTTTAACATCTTATACACTCATTCAAATTGAATAATGCAAAATGTATCAATTTTGTAAAATTTAGATTTTCATGTCATTTTTTAGATTTACATCTGAAAAATGAATGCCTATCTACAGTATAGACTACAGAGGGATTGAAGCAAACATCTGTGGCTAAAAAGGGGAAGTAGACCTCTTTGCATGCACAAAGCTAGTCTTAGTCTCAGTATCATGGAATCTCTTTTGTAGCTAATCTTAGTCTCAGTATCATAGAATCTCTTTTGTTATATGTAATGTATTATTCATTTAGCACACAGTCTCCTCCAGAGCAACTTATAGGAGCAATTGGGGTTAACTTGCTATGAGACATAACTACACGTCGGACCATGCTGATTGCGTTGTCCACAGACGTGTTGTCTCTGCAGGCAAACATTAGGCGCAATGTCAAATGTCAAATATTTGTTGAGGATTTTCAGGTAATTTACAGATACATTATATTCATAATACATAAAATAATGCATTGAAAATAAATACTTTTTAGGCATTTTCATGAAGAAGTGGAGAAAGAGAGAGGAGAGAGTTTTGCTGAAAGAGCTGTGGGACAGAATTAAACCCATGGTGCAGCTGTGGGACAGAATTAAACCCATGATGCAGCTGTGGGACAGATTTAAACCCATGGTGCAGCTGTGGGACAGAATTAAACCCATGGTGCAGCTTTGGGACAGATTTAAACCCATGGTGCAGCTGTGGGACAGATTTAAACCCATGGTGCAGCTTTGGGACAGATTTAAACCCATGGTGCAGCTGTGGGACAGATTTAAACCCATGGTGCAACTGTGGGACAGAATTAAACCCATGGTGCAGCTGCGGGACAGAATTAAACCCATGATGCAGCTGTGGGACAGACTTAAACCCATGGTGCAGCTGTGAGACAGATTTAAACCCATGGTGCAGCTGTGGGACAGAATTAAACCCATGGTGCAGCTGTGGGACAGAATTAAACCCATGATGCAGCAGTACATGTGAAACAGTCAGTGGTTTAGACCTCTGACCCCCCTAAACCAATTAGGATTATTTTACACTTCTAATGGAACTGGCAAAAACAATATCCTGTAATGCTTAGCGTGTAGCTTCTTACAGCTGTGGTCAACAAACACTACCAAATTGAGTATACCTGAGAAATTAAACTATGCCAGAGGAATATCTAATTCTGCACTAAATAGAACTTGAAAGACCAACATTATATCTTAGAGCATGACATGTTTAAAAAAATATCTATTTGCGTAAACATTCCAGCAAAGTTAATGTTTTGCATCCTTTTTAGTTGGTAGCAGCATAGTTGCCACTAGTTTTGGTTTCAGAGCACTTCGTTTTAACATTGTGCAAGATCCCATCTGATATAAAGTCATTGAACAACCTCAATACACCTCGAGATCTACAACTCCGGATTGTTGGTTCAAGTTCGAGTCCAACATCAAGCTTGTGGCTTGGGTTCCTATTGCGTTTCTGTTTCGACCCTAGAATGTCAAACGACACCCCCTAAACCATGTGAGATAATTTAAACAATATCACCGATTTCTCCAAACACTCGTGATGTGATAAAAGGAATGAATTACATTTACAGTAAACGGTGTCAGTGTTGGTAATCAACACAAAAATAGCTAGTCCGCATCTTGTTAAATGGACGGACACCTGCTGTAGCCTAGGCTACAACTAAACGGACAAGAGCAGAGAAAGCCAGTGTCAAAATTGTTTGCCAGTGCAAAAAATAACAATTCTTAACTTAATCTATCTACATAGAAATCACGTTTAACATGACGTAGCCATTGCCTTTTTAGACCCCCTGGTGTATATTTAAAGGGACATAAAATCCATCAATACTTGATCTGAAACTTTCACGGTCTCACCTTCTCACTCCGATAACGTTAACTTGCCTCCTCGCGAAACCGACAACACCGGTCCCAAGCGTTTATCATCCGCTGGTCAGTGTGATCACTTTGTTCGCTAAATCCGTTAAATCCGTAACAGTTGAATGAACCGTCCTGTGGATGTCCAGCCAACGTGCTCCCGTCGCTGGTAAGACCTCAAATGTGAGTGTTGCTGTCTAGCCTGTATTCCCCAAGTTCCAATGCGCTCTGGTAGTCGTTGCGCTTCGAATTGACTATTTTATTTTCAAGCGTGGTCTCTTCTCTTTCCCTGTAAGAACAGGCAAAACTCTGTTGATATAATTCACAGAAAACCCGGAGTAAGAAAGAGAGCGATTGGGCGCCCTCTCTATGGTGTACAATAGGCGGCAGATACGCGCGAGTGGGACCTCGAAGCTTATCGAGTAGGGTAGAATGGGCCTACATTGCACCCACACGCGCAGGTATAATCTTACATAAAGTGTTTTTTTCTGAAAGAGAGCTGAAGAGAGATTTTTTAGAAGTGTCACGATATGCTCTTGCATCTATCTGCCTGCTCCTTCTCTATATACATATATATACATATATATTTGCATATATATAGTTTTATGAGCTTAATGTGAGCTTTTGTCCAAGAAACAATCTTCTAACACTTGTGTCCATGCTCAGCGCACATTCAGATAGAGAGGGATAGAGGGGTGAGGGACAGGAAAGAGAGATAGGAATGCGGAGAGATGGAGAGAGACCGGTTGTTTTGCTATCATATGTTCAATGACAAATTTGTATCATCATTTTATTTTAAAAATGTGCTAAGGGACATTTCGAAATTTACTGGGTGAGTACTGGTTTGAGCAAAAAGGGAAGGGCTGTTTTTTTCATTTTAGAGGGTTGTGTATGTTTTTTTTTTCTTTTAAACCAGACTCAAGGTAGGGCAGCATGTTTCTTCCTTGTTCACGTACACTATTTAACTGGGTTGACTAAATACAGTAGTCTCTTCAGTAAGCTTTTTTGAATAACAAATATTTGTTTATGTTGTAAAATACCTACACCGTAGTAGGTTTTGGGCCAATGTTTGTATCTGTATGAACAATGAAATGATCAGACCACAGATCTCTTTAGAAGGTGGATAATGTGTACAGGCACTTGCCATTTTGTTTGACCATTCCATTTGAATCAACCACGCATCTGTTGTGTGAACAGCAACATAGTAATAGGCATTAGTGTTAATCCTACTTAGTCAAACATGACTGGCTATTTGGAATATGCAAATACAAATATATGCTTGTATTATATTTAACTATTTTTGGACTGTAATTTTGATTGTGTGCAATTGATTTTCCAGTGCAAGTTGAGGGTCATGTGAAAATATTTGTTGATAGATCTCACTGACTATAATGCCCCCTCCCAAATAACTAAATAATAACTAAAACAATATTTCCTAGACTTCTTGATCAAATATAGACAACAAACACGGATCCCGGTGACTCTGAAACACAATCACACATAAAAAACATTTAACACAAATGATTCATTACACCAGAGGGGTTGGGTTGTCTGCCAACTGTATTTCTCACCGCCAGCAGATTTTCAAAAGATTGAGTGAAATTCATACAAATTATTTCTCTAAACCTCCCCCGTAATTTCTACTAAATTTAGCTTGCAATGAATAGACTGCCATGCCTTGTTTTATAATTTCCCCCTTTTATTATTCCAAGTCTTTACAAATCGATTGTCATATTTCTGTGGCAGTCTATAGCTCTGTATTCAGCTCTGACAATCGTCTGACTGTTACATTCTCAGAGACACTTAGAGACGCAGTGACAGCAACCTTCTGAGAGGAATCCAAACACTTCAAAGCATACAATGAAGGCAGATTGACACACACACACTCACACACTCGCACTGTTAACAATGCACCGTGATGAGAAACAGGCCAATTTATCAAACCACCAGCAGACTGAACGTCTGGTGCCAAAACTGGTCTGGACCGAGAGGGAAAGAAAGGACAAAAGAGAGCTGTGGGGAGAGAGAGTGAGAGAGAGTGAGAGAGGAGCAGGAGGAGGGTGGTTGAGGATGGAAAGAGCTGGAGAAAGAGTAAGAGATTGTGAGAGAAAGAGGTTCGTTAGCTGCTATATTAAAAGAGGGATTTCTCTGTAGACAGGAACAAGCACTAATGTGAGAGAAATTGATTTCTGGTGGCCGGAAAAGATAATGATAGCAGTCTAATACAAGACAGAATTCATCAGGAACTTAGCTGTGACGGTAGTTATGCTTTTGTGTGCCTGTGTTTGTTTCAGATGCTTTGCATGTCTAAAGACCCACTGCCTCTTTTGGAAGACTGTTACCGCCCAATGCCTTTGACAGAATGAGAAACAAAAAATAAACACCCAACCAACCTCATACTTTCTTCTCTTGAACTAACACTTGCACTTGTCTTTTCTTGCTAGCACTGACTGATGATAGCTGCCATTTTGAGAAACAGTTTATGACTTTGATATGTGGTTGTCTTTGATATGTGGTTGTCTGATAAATGACTAACACACAGTACACGCACACAGCTACAGATCCATGCCTTTTCCACTTTTCTCTCCAGCTAAATATAAAACCTCATAAAGTGGGGTGTAATTTAACATTCCTTGAAATCTACATATCAAGCGGCATCAACTTTCCTACCAGCTAAAGCTGTGAATGAAGCAGGCTGTCATAACCAGTAATTACCATTAATCCTGCCTCTCATTCTCTGTGTGGTTACAGTCACCTCCAAAAGTATTTGGGCAGTGACTTCTTTTTCTCTATTCCAGCACATTGTAATTGAATAAGTGCAGACCTTCAGCTTTAATTGGAGGCGTTTTCCTTAATATTTTGAAATGACTAGTTTTGTACATGTACCCCCCATTTTAGGGTTAGCAAGGGTAGCAGAATTTGGGCATATTAACATTATTTACAATAACATATTCATGATTGGTCAGATATCCTTTGCATGCAATGACTGACTGAAGTCTGTGATCCGTAGGCATCATCAGCGCTGGATATCCTGTGATGCTCAGCCAGGCCTGTACTCAAATCATCTTAAGTTTCTTCTAGTTTTTGGGCCTTTTTGCTATCAGTCTTATATTAAGCATGTGAAAGGCACACTGTTGGATTCAGATCAGCATTTCCATAATATCGTCAGTGAAGTCAAGTGAGCTAATTAGCGTGGCAGCATATATGCAAAACACATACAAAACACAACCCCCCCCCCCCCCCCCCCC
>JACXGI010010934.1:0-20123 GCA_016801175.1 Esox masquinongy | reverse complement strand
ATCCCGGGTCTGTCTAACCGCCCATCGGAGGGTCACGCGAGCGGCGACTGAGCTTCACTCGGTCGATCCTGTCTGTAGTTCTAACCACGTGTCCAACTCCTCCTGTTGGTGTCTCCCAGGCTCTGTGACTCTGCAGTGTGATGCCGAGGGGAGGTGTGTGTGCAGGGCGAGTGTGACTGGAGACAAATGTGACGTCTGTCAACCTGGCTTCCACTCCCTCGGCCCTGGTGGCTGCAGGTGCGCAATACACACACACACACACACACACACGCTACCCACACACACCCACTCGCGCACACACAAACACACACACACACCAAGTGCATGTTCAGTACGTTGCACCCTCCTGATGGCGACCCTGGATTGGGTCTTAATGTTTAATGCAGACATGCTATATTAGTTGTAATCATTACGGGAACATCCTTACTCTCCCTGACCCTAACTCTCTGTCTGCCTCTGTTGAAGCGGAGAACTAGAGGTGCAAATCAATAGTGTATATGTGTGTTTGTATTACGGATCCTGACCTTGACTGTTTCTATGGTGTTCAGGTGTACACCAGGGCTGGAGCGGACCAGAATACCAATGTTTACAGCTCTGCTCCAGTTTGCAACAACTATCCACTATTACTTATTCTACTAATTCATCACAACTGAATGCTGCAAACACATCTATGTCTATCCCCATGTCCTTATCAAACTGTGTTATAGTGAACAGTACCAACTCCTATACATTAAACAGTGTAGCGTGAAGAGACACAGGGAATGGATACAGTGTTCTGGCCCCCGGGGGGGCATTTATTAACAGAAGGTCGAAGAAATGTAATCAAAACAGAAAAATGAAAACACAGGGAAGGAAAAAGCATCCCACTCTTTGGTCTGCCACTCCCTGCTGTCCAGAGTCGCTTTCCTGGAAGCTTTTTAGCCTCCCCTTGCGGGGCCACATTTGGGGCAGGTTGGGGAAAGCAGCTGGGCTGTGTTCAAGGGACCCATTTTGCAGCCCCAGGCCAGGTGATTCTCCCTGGAGCATTGGCCCAACGCTGATACAGGAGAGGGTGTATTTGTGCCACAAAGTACCCTTATATAGTAATTGTATAGTAATATAGTAATTATATAGTAAATACACCCTTATATAGTAATCAGGAATACTGAATACTATATAACGGGCAGGAGTAGTTAACAGTACCCACTCCTGTCCATTATATAGTAAACGGTAATATGTAATAATCACACATACTATGCTCTATTACTCCACGACTACAGTGGTCCTACAATGCTCTTTGCCCCCCTCCACACCCTCTCTGGTGGTCTATCTGTTGCACGTTATTGGGCACAAATTTATATAAAAATCTTAGCACATTGTCTACCTGGTGAATTGAGCTGCCGGAAATCACGGCCATGGCCGTGTTTATCTGAGTCATTCCCAGACTGAGGAGATGATAGACTGGAAACACATTACTGAGGTAGGAAATTACCAGAACGTAGACTGCCCAGGACTCTCCAGCGTATGGTATATGCATGTGTAGGTGTGTGTTGCAAGGGTACTGTATGCTTGCTCCATTTGTCTCCCTACATCTCATCCCTCGCCTTCTCTGCCTTCACCCCTCTTTCCTTCCAGCCGCCACCCTATCCCCCATCTTCATCCTTCACCCTCTCCCTCCACTTCCTTTCCTCACCCCCTCCTCCTCCATCACCTTCATCCCTCTCTCCCTCTATCTCCCACCGTCCCTCCCCATCTAAATCCTACACTGTCTCTCTCTCTCAGTTCCTCCCCCCCTCCATTTTCTCTCCCTCCATCTTCATCCCTCACCCTCCATCCCTCCAACCCTCTCTCCCTCCACCCCAAAGCTTTCTCCCCTCATCTCCATCTTTTACCCTCTCTCCCTCCATTCCACTCACTCCCCATCTCCATCTTTTACCCTCCTCCCTCTCTCCCTCCAACTCCACACCTAAACCTCTTTCCCTCCCTCATCTCTCTCCCCCTTCCTACATCCCTCTCTTTCTCCTTCTTTACTTCAGTTTCTCTCCCTCCATTCCTCTCTGTCAGACAGTTTGTTGAACTGAAGTGAGGTGTGAATTACTCAGGCCACTGGAGCAGAACAGAGTAGAAGGCTGCCCAGGGGATAATTGAATTATTCTTAATAGCAACCTCGTTAAAATATTAATTCTGTTTTACAGTTCTAGAGGAAAGCAATCAATCAGGGAAGGGTATCAAACTGTTTTTTTTTTGTTTTAGAACAAAGCGTTTGACGTAGTAGCAACGTCACCCAAGCAATTACATTCTGGTGACCAGACCGGTTTGTTTTGTGGGTGTATGTGTGTGTGTGTGTACTGTGTATACAGTTTGGGTGGGTGAGTTTGAAATAGCTCAAGAGAAGACTAAACATCCTTTGCCAGTGCAACTAATCAATGAAACAACCCGCTAAATCATTGGAGAGGGCGCATGTCAACAGTGTGTCAATCTCTCTCGCCTTAGAGTAGACGAGAGATTAGCTGGTTTCTGTAAGAGCTGGAGATGTGTTGAAGGTAAAGATTTGTCTGTTCAAACAGTTAACAAACAGCTCGGACAACCGTCAATACCACATTACACACGTCACTGGACTCTTTTTCCCAAGTCCAGAACGGAGGCTAGCAGTATCGAGTAGACTCATGACTACATGTAACTGTCTGCCACCCCAGGTAACCCAGACCAGCAATAAAATCAGATAAAACTAATAAACCAACACCTAGTAGCAAGACAGGTACAATTTCACAGCATGTGTTTTTATTGTGTATTTTATTACATAGTTTTGCTGTTGTGCATTTGATTATGTATTTTGTTTTCTCTTTACGTATGATGCCAGGAAGAGAAGCTTTTACTGCGGCTAATGGGGATCCCGATTAAATACTAAATGCCTAATAAACCAAACATATTCTACATGTGTTAACCTAAGTGACCCATGAGGATACGACCTCCATCATTACCTGTTTGACTCGTGACTGACCTTTGACCCCTATTAGATGACGTTACCATCTCTCCTCAGGCCGTGCGACTGTGACCCCAGGGGCAGTGTGGGGGTCTGCTCGGCGTCGGACGGTGGCTGCCACTGCAAGGCTAATGTGGAGGGACAGTCGTGTGACAGGTGGCTTTTCATGTCCTACCGCTCTATCTTCAACGAGTGTGACAGTGAACCGTGATATGCTACTGTGTCATCACCTGATGGAACCTGATACTGTCGGTTACCACAGTGACAGATTCCTGGGGATTTTTTTGATCCGTTAACAACGGTAGCTAACTCTAGGTTCTGCTTCATACTGTTAGTACACTGGCTTTCAGGATTAAGTCTTGATGCAGCCTGCTGCCATTGTTCAGCAGAACGTCTCTTGACATTTACGGTGCCGCTCTTTGACAAATGTTTTTTTTCAAACTGACAGACAAGTACTTCTAGACTACTCTACACTTTGTGAAATGTATTGTAGTAGGCTGCTATTCACAGCCAGGAAATGTGTAATGTATAAATGCAATGTGATCTGCGGCCTTTTTAGTCCAAACGCTTCTTAACATGAATCTTTTGGACCTTCTGCCTGTAGACATTCCTCTAAATCCCATGTTTTCATATGACTTTTCTGCTCTCTTAAGATTTGCGTGATCAGATCAGAAATACAGACTCTTCACAAAGCATGCAGCCACAACATCTTCAGCATTCAATTATTCTGGCTTCTATATTTTACGGTGGAGTGTTATTTAATACGCCATTGAACAAGCACCCTATCGCGACTTTCTGAAATACTACCTATCTACTACTATCCGTGCACACGCACAAGCACGCGGTGACACAAACACACACAAACCCTGTGTTACGCGAACACACATGCACAGCGCACACGCCTTCTACACAGCGGCCTGTGTATGGCGGGTGGTAGAGTGTCACGGTGGAAGAACATGGAGGACGTGCTCTGCCGCAACGCAGACAGAACCATATGCTCACTTGGCAGGTTATTTAATGTACACTGACTCAAAAGCCCCAGTGATGCTCAGTGAGCTACCTCCACAATGCGGAGAGATTAGCCACAACAGGCCACACAGAAACACTGGCCAAGGCAGGGGGGAGCGCAGTGAAACAGCATAATGATGATGTGCTTTGTGAATGTGCAGGTGCAAGCCTGGCTCCTTCAACCTGCAGGAGAACAGTCCAGCTGGCTGCATGCCTTGTTTCTGTTCCGGACACTCATTGGCCTGCCGCTCCTCCGATTACCATGCAGCTGTCGGCATCACAACTGACTTCCTTGAGGGTATTCTGATGCTTGATATTATTGATGACTGTAAACAGATTTCAAGTCGCTGATGTCAGCTGATCAGGATATCCCTGTACTGTGGTTGTCATTCTGAGTCACTCCTCGTGCTCCTTGTCCTGCTCCTGCCTCACCGCAGACGCAGACGGCTGGTCAGGCCAGTTCTCCGGGGGACAGGAGTACCCCCTGCTGTGGAAGGAAGGGGAGGTCTACCTGCTACCCCTCAGTGAAGATGACCCTGGCTTCTACACAGCTCCAGGTGAGACAAAAAGAGTTTTTCCAGGACGAGAGTTTCTTTACTCAAGGCCCTAGACTTTATAGGAGATGTGTGTGTGTCTTCCCAGGCTAAGGGAGGAATTCACGCCTGCGCGTGTAGAGAGCTATTGAGGTCCGCAGGCATTTCAATATGTAAATTTTGGACAAAAATCACATTACCCTCTGACACATGTTAAAACCTGTGGCTTGTTGCTCGATAACTTTTTTTGTTCATTCACTCATTGTCCCGTGGCATTGGCCCAAAGGTCATGCAGCACTTACTGCAACACCGTTTTTTTTGCACACTCTTATCACATCCATTAAGAGATAAGGTTTGGCTGTTCCTGTTATAGGACTTAGGCCTTTATCTTTTCCCACGGCCCCGATGCCACCCTATCCCTTATATTCTGCAGTTCACTACTTTTGACCTGCAGAGAACAAGGCCCTAGGTACCCTGGGCAAAAGCAGGAGCCTTGTGGATATGATGCTGTTTCGGACCTGGTTTATTTGGAGCCCCAGTAGGAGACACAAGGCCTGATGGAGTGCGTTGGCCGTAGCTGGAAGAACAAAAAAGTGTTGTGGCTGGCTACTCACTGCAGCAAGGAGTAAGCACAAGGAGAGACACAGTGAGATCCCGAAACAGCACAAATCCCATTAGCTACCAAGACATACTCTATTCATGTTCAGTGATCACACTTAACAAGTTCAGGCATCTCTTTAAGAACCCGTGCATGCAAACCCTTAGATCACAGAAGAAGGAGGGAACACACTTGGGTCCTCTTGGTCCTGATATTTTTAGAGTTTCTTATGTCGTTAAGTCGACTTGGATATGTTTAGTTTGTTTATTTATTTATTAATGTGCTTAGTTTAGATGTTTTGCTGTTTTCTTGAAGCTCGTCCATCACTTCAGTGTCTCTGTAGGCCACCAGCGATTAGTGGCCAAACTCACTGCCAGCAGCTCAGTAGCCACCCTCTTATCTCACCACCACAGCGCTTGTTTGTGTTGTTTCATTGTGTGGTAAAAAAAAACCTGAGATCTATTGCCCTGCCACTGCTTTTAATGATCTCATTTTCTTCTTGCTTTTTTTCTTAAGTGTACAGTTACTTTAAAGATAGAGCAGAGGCAGGCTGCAGGGATAGGCCCAGGATCTGTCTTTCTCTCTCTCTCTCTGTCTCTTTTTCTCCATCGCTCTCTCTTTCTCTCTTCTATTTTCTGGCTTTCTCTTTGTGCGGCTCTATCTCTCTCTATCTCTCTTGCTCTCTATATTTTTCCTTCTCTTTTCCACTCGCTCTCTCCCACTCCCTCGCCCTCTTTTCTGCGTTCTTTCTCTTTTCTTGCTTTCTCCCTTTTTCTGACAATTTTAATTCACATTCTTGTGTTAATCCTCCCGCAATGTTTCTCACTGAAGCAGCAGATAATTCTGAGTGACAATGCCCTGTTACAAAAAAAAACACAATGAAGGAAAGCGATTTCTCAGATTCTTATTAATATATTTCAGTGTGTCATAGGCTATGCCTGCCATTTAAATGTCTAGATCAGATCAGTTGGCTTCTCAACATAATGACAACAGAGAAAAAGAAAAGTTGAGGATTGACGTGTTTCTTCCTGGTATCCAGAAATACCAGGCAAAACTGACATGCCAGGAAACACAATTCCTGACATACAATGGAAGATACTCAGCTCGGATCAGAGCATTATCCAGCAAGTTCAGCTGTAGTCTTTCAAACAGAGAGAGGGTGGCTAATAGAGATAATAAAAAAGAGCAAGTGAGGGGAAAGAGAGTGTGAGAGAGAGAGGAATCAAAACCAAGAGTGACGCAGAAAAATAATGTGGTTGAGTACATGGTCCTCTTTTCCATTTATTTACCACCATGCTCATCCTCTTGGCCAAGAAAAGATTGCTGCCAGTTGACACCTAGTAGAAAGGTCATGCTCATATAACGATACAGCACTTCCCCACAAATTGAACACTCGAGTGAAGCCCGCTGGCAGATTCTATCATAGATTCCTAGCCAACACCACTTTCCTCAACAGCTTCTCTCAGCTGGCCACACTGACATGGCTTCGACTTTGAACTGCAGGACATTTTGGTGAAGCGATTCAGGTTGTGTGCCACTCCTCTGCAATCACCCAAGATCAAGGGTTCAACCGGCAGCTAACAGCGAACTTCCTGAAGCAGACACCTGTGCCTTCCCTACCTGACACGTTGGGCAGTCTGTCTCCATATCGAAACCCGGCCATGGTGCCCCCCCAGAAATACCAGGGGGACAGAGGAAGAGGGACATGAGGGTCCAAGGAGCATGTTTCACCTCAGGAGCCAAAGGATCACATTCTCTGTGTTCCATCTTTCCTTCCTCTTGGGCCGGCCTCCAATGGTCCACCAGTCAAGGGGAGAATGTCATGTGATTTGATGGTTTGATGGTTCGGGAGTGAGGAGATTTCAGATCAGGCGCCTGAGATTCCCTGGGGACATTAAACCTGGTGGTGAATCCAGATCCATCCCAGCTCCCTGCCAACTATCCTTGTCGGAGATGTAGACAAAATTTGGATGGGAGGGAGAGATTGCAATAAAGAGCCTCGCTCGATATGAACGCCACCGCAGCGTCTGCCAGTAGCCCTGACAGCTTGGCAGCGTCTCTTCTAAACAGGCTGGACATGGGGAGAGAGATACCGAAAGGAAGATGCAGTGGCAATTAAGAGAGAGCCGGTAGATCAGAGAACTGGTGGGAGAGACAGACAGTTGACATGCTGACAGACAGAGGGGACAGGGACTGAGAGGGGACAGGAGTGATTGGACCCACAGATGTGGGGAGGTGAAAGACAACGGTTTCTCCAGTGATGTTCATGTCAAGCATCCTGGACAGACTGCATCTGGGCTGGGTGGGAGCCATTGATCATTGATTAGAACATTGCGAACAGTCCACCCCCCTGAACATCACCTAACAACATGACCAGCTCACTCATTACAGTACATTAGCATTTCATTACACCCATTAAGAGATCCTAACATTGCTGTATTGTGTGTGTGTGTGTGTGTGAGTGTGTGTGTGTGTGTGTGTGTGTGCGTGTGTGTGTGTGTGTGTTTGTGTGTATGTGTGTGTTTGTTGTGCAGCTGTAATCCAGATCCTGGATGTCTTTATATACCAGATTATGTATCTGCCTATTCAAGATGTTATCGTGTCAATGGGAGTATAAATTAGGCTGTTAGAAAAGTGTGACTTTTAAGCACCAAGGCAACGTAAAGTGGAATGTAGAAGGGACCAACATACAGTAACTGCTGTAGTAAGTCAAACCTGTGTGATGGAAAACCTCATAGAACGTGAGTGAAGAAGACATCATGGTGCTCTTGGGAATGTCCTTTCAACAGGAATCAAGACAAGAACTTTATGTGTCTGCAGAAAAGATTCAGGTGGGTGATAGTTAAGTTTCTTTAATAAATGAACATGACATTTGTCTTCAGAAACTACGCAGTCCTTACTTTAGAGAACACTGAGAATTAAAATGACACTGATATGTTATTGGTTTCATGCACAGTCCTACTGAAGGCATATGTCTACAATTGTCACTTTCAACAACATGTTCTCATTACAAACGTTGATACAAAGCATGCAAAATTCCTATATACACCCAATGACATTACAGGTCAATGTTCAAACATCAGTTGAAGGAGATTCTTTCAGCATCTCATCCCACCATTCCTCATTCCCATTCCATGCACTTCAGTACATCTGAGAGGATTGTATCTGATGGGTTAGAGGTTAGGGGTTATTGAGTTGAATGTTCACAGCATAAGTTTGACCAATTGACGTCAAACATTGAAGCAACGTGCTCTTCAAAAATTCCTCTACATGTCCCTAAGCAGACTTTGGTTGGAGGTTTTTTATTCCGTCTGGCACTATTTTGACGTTTTGGCTTATCATTTGGTCTTCCTCTATAGTAGAATGAAATGCTTTGTATCTGTGGATTTTGCAGACTCTCAGCTACAAGCACAATGAAGTAATGAAACTAACCTTTTCAGAAACTTTATGAGTTATAATGGGGATAATATCTCTGGCTTTTATTCACATATGAAGATGTGCCATACGTCCTTCTTTTCAACAAGTAATTTCCTAGCAGATATGGTTCTGCTACAATTAATAGAAACTTGGCTGACGATGAGTTTGTCAAAATACTTTTTCAAGGATTTTAAAACAGTGCAGCTTGCAGTCTATCACGCAGCAGACAACAGCAAAACTCAAAAAACAAGCCGTTAGCCAGACAGAAGGGTCAGACCAGGTCGACCAAAAGCAGATCAGCCCATAAACCCCCGTAAATCAACCCAAGGCAGGTCAGGAAAAAACATGACAACCATGCCCAGAAATCAGTCATTCAGTGCCGGGTGGTGCGTTGGTGAGGACAAAGGCTGGTCCTGGATCAGGTCAAATGTGACTGTGAGGCGAGGGGACAGCTGAGTGTGCATGCGTGCGTGCGAAAGACTGCAACCTGAGGCTTAACATTATAGATCACCCGTAGGATCTCCTTGGCACATGCACTGCAGTCATTAAACACAGTAGTACAACACACCATTACACTCAAATCACACTGCCATAGCCAGCCAGGCACCCAGTGCCGTCCAGCCAGTCAGTCAGCCATAACCAGGCAGCCAGCCAGAGCCAGCCAGTTAGTCAGCCAGCAAGTCAATCAATCAGTTAGTCAGCCAGCCAGAGTCAGGCAGGAACTCAGACTGACAGTGAAGCCTGCACTGCCAGCAGTAGTACAGATCTACGTTGAAGTATACTGTAATTTTGTTTGAGCATCCTTTTGCATAGAATGTGCAATGTATATTTTACACATTAGTCATTTAGCAGACACCAGCTAGGAAATCCACACAAACCAATGATGATAAGTACATTTTATTGAACAAAGTAACTACAGGAGAGTCAATACAGTATGTAGCATTTTTAACCAGTTGTGTTGCTGCATCATTTCAAATGGTATGTTTAACCCTAATGTGCAGAAGTTTCAGTCAAGAAGTATTTCCACTCAGGTGTACTGCAAAATGTTATTTCTCGCTAATTTTCTTTTGTGGACACAAATCACCTAAAATAATTTGAGTAACCCAACTGAAAGTATTGCATTGACAATAATGAATGTAATTGTGACATCACCACCATTATCACTGATATAGGGGCGGCAAGATGGCCTAATGGTTAGGGCATCTGAGTAGTGTTTGAAAGGTCCCTAATCCTCAACTGGTTTAAACATTTTACATTGACAGTGGGAATAGTATTCTACAGGGAGAGACTGTGGGAACAGACACTGACCATGCTTTTAAGACCCTGGAGAGCATTTTATTCAAGCAAATAGAGGTGGTAGGGGAGGAGGTTAGGACCTTCCCAGGCATTCCTGGGGAGGTGTCATCGTCTCTGGAATGGCCTCCCAGTGGTGCTGTGGGATGGATGGGTGCTGGCAGTCGTAGCTTTGGCAGCTTCTCCACCTTTCTTCTCCTGGCAGTCTTCATCCTTCCTCTCTGGCTCCTACATGGTTGGGGTAGAGCCGAGGTGAGGGCAGTATGGCTTGGGGTGGTCCTCTTTCTGCCATCTTCCAAATTCTCTCCTGAGCAGCTCCTTGGGAGCATCTTTAGACCTCCCTTGACAAGGTGCCGATGGCAGGCAGCTGTGCAGGGTCGGGGTTGGCACTATTGGCTGCCCTGGGATGGTTCTGTAAGCTGCCAGATTTGTTTGGAATTATTTTCGAAAAAACATTTTTTACCTTAAAAAGTCTCTAAAAACCCCAGGGTAACATGAAGGGATCTACAAGCCTCTCTTGCCACAATCAATGTCGAAGTACATGAGTCAACTGTCGGAAAGAGACTCCACAAAGTAGAAGCCTCTGCTCTTTAAAAAGAACAACAAGACACAACTGATGTTTTTTTCAGAAAACACCTGGGTGAAGACCAAAACTACTAGAACCAATATGCTCTGGACAGATGATGCAAAGGTGGAGTTGTTTGCTCACAATGTCAGATGCCTTGTTTGGTGAAAACGAAATATTGACTCTGAACAGGAGAACCTGATAGAAATCGTAAAACATGGAGATGGTGCATTATGGTATAGGGCTGCTTTGCTGCTTCAGAGCCTGCCCAAATTGCCATCACCGAGTTAACCATTATTTCCATATTTTACCAGAGAATTCTTGAGGAGAATGTGAAAAAAAGATAAATGTTAGAAAATCACGTATAAATATTAAATAACATTCATAACTTTAGATTAGAAAAACACAATCCAATGTATATTTACTCAATTACCTAATGTTTATTTACTGTGCTCAAAAACATTAATTGATAAGTAGCAATTTCTTTACTGAATTAGGCAGTTACTTTTCACAGTGTTTGCAGCAGTATCAATCACAATATTTTTCCCTAGATGTGCTGCCGTATCATTCAAACGGTGGCAGATGCTGTTTCATTTTACATTTCTGAAAAACTTCTGCCTTGTTTTTAAGGTGGATCGCTCTTTATATTGCTGCAATCAATCTTAAATGATGAAATGTACACTGTTGCTTATCTATCTCCTGTTAAAATCGTATTTTTACATATTTCCACAAACAGGATCTCATTGCGTCCTCTACCTCACCCATAACTCAAAATGTTGTATATTTCAGGGATGTCTCTCTCCTGTGTGTTGTTTTATTAAAGTGTAGTTGGGCTGCTTGGGTGTTGATCATTTTGTATGCTGTGAGTGTGCTGGTTTGAAAAGTAGACAGAGTGTGTGTTTTTGCATGCCTGCGTTCATGAAGGGCTAGGTGCATGAGCAGCTGTGCGTGCGTGCATGCGTGTTTGTGTGTGTGTGTGCATGCATGCATTTGCATGCATGTGTGCGTGAGTTTGTGATTTTTTTTGGTGAGCGCGTGCATTTTGTGAGGATGCGTGTGTGGGGGTCTTTGAAGTGGAGTTAATGTGCTGTAATGAGCCAGAGAGACGAAGGGTAATTATAGCCAGACTCCCACTGTGATCACTGTAAGCTACAACTGCCTTGGTTCTCGCATTCTACTACACACACACACACACACACACACACACAAAAACACGCACATAGGCTCACTCTCTCTTCTCACACACTTTAAAAATCTCACTCGCCCTCTCAGCCACTCATTCAGACACAAAATCATACTAAAACACATTCTTTCATGTTCACTTTCGGGTGGACACCTGCAGACCTGAACAAACCAACATATTGGAGCCCCAGATAGCAATTATCTCTTTCAATTGCTCTTATTCTTGCTTTTTCTTTGAGAGGATGACAGCTAAAAACCTACATGGAAATCCTTTAACCTCTGTCTGTCTGTCTCTCTGTCTGTCTGTTTCTCATGTAGCGAAGTTCCTGGGGAACCAGCTCCTGAGCTATGGCCAGCTCCTCTCCCTGACGTTCGCCGCCGAGGCCCAGTACCTCCTCCCTCACAGCGTCACAGTTCTCTTGGAGGGATCTGGTACCACCCTGTCTGCTCATCTATCACCCCACCCTGGACCTGTTCTCCATCCAGGCCTGGTTCCCCAACAAACCTTTGCTCTGAGGTACAACCTGTTTACATCACAGCATTGGCTGAGGATTTCCTGTGTGGATGTGATATCTGGGGACTGCCTGTGTGTGATCAGTATGACATATTACATGGGATGTCACAAATCAAAATCTCCCAGCATACAGTATAGTTAGTCCCTGAGCCAGACCACCACATTTGGGCCGTCAGGCTTACTCGGGCCCACAATTTGTCATAGGGATTTTTTCATTGAAAGTCTATTTCCCTGGAGTTTGAAAATCTGTTATGGTGGTGTGGCAATTGGAGGGTTTGGGTTTTATCATCCCCCTGTCCTCTGCATGTTTCCCACAGAGATCGTAGTCCATGACAACCAATGTCACGGTGCAAAAGTTGATTGTAGGTTATACTTTAATTATACTGTACATCCTTGGAAAGATGACACACTATTTTCCTCTCAGGGTACAACTTTCCCCTTCTGTCTACAGCCAACCATCATCTGTGAATCTTAGCTAGACATTGTCGTTTTAGTTTTCAATCGAGTTATATTTTCAACTTTTCTGATGCCTATTCAATTGCTGAAAACATCTGCCGTACTGCCGTGAGCTAAACATGAGCGACACATCATTAGAAGATATCATCACAAATGCAAAATGTTTCTGCTTCGTTCCAAAGTGAAATGTAGCAGTCATGCGTGGGAAAAGCCGTGAAGGATTTCTTTAGCCAGTGTCATATATTTGTTGCCGCCATCTTATTAATGGCTAGCTCTGCATTTCATTATTTAGGGAATGAAGGTACTATGCAGTAATAATATTCAGTATAGTATGTATAACTAAATGCTTGGAGGTGAGTTTTAGTGCAGTATAGTTAAGCTATAAAGATAAAGTTTGGGCATGGCTTGATGATGAACATCATCAAGCCATGCCCAAACTGTTGTGATGAACATAGTCCTATTAGTTTCCATGGGACAGATGTCCAGTTGAAAGCCACAGCCAGTGTTGGGGTATGTTTCTTAAAGAAAAAACAAATTAAAGTTACTTGTTACAGTTCCCATAAAGTAACTAGTTATGTTACTTATTTACTTGCTGTAGAAAGTAAGGTGTTAAATTACTTATCAGTCATTTGACTCTATATTTGTTGGTCACTTATGCCCAGAAGGCACACATTTAATGGATGATAGTATGGTTACATAGTCAGGTATTGCATAGTCAGAGTCACTCACCAGCATGTAACATTATCAGTCATCACTCATTATTCAGCAAGAGTGACCAATTCTATTATCTCATGTAATCGTATACCATAATGAGAAACAATATGTGCGTTTAGTTCTTTAATCAAGAATTTCTTAAAACAAGATATTATTTTGTATCCACATTTTCAGGACAGGCTTATTCAACAGCCCATATGTACAGACTTCAATACTAGATAGATCCAGTGAACAATGAAGAACAAAAATAAAAACTGTGGACTTATACACTGAAAAACATACCTTCTCAAAAAGAAAACGTTAGGCACATTGCAATTTGAAATCTCTTTGCCATGTGCATAATCCATTAATGTTTCATGACTTCATTCCGAGGTGAATAATTACTGAATCTGTTTTGAAATAATTCAGAAAAATCACGTTTAGAAACCGAACACGTATTTAGATGTTTACATATACTATAAACTATAGCTGACAAGAGAAAAAAACATTTTCTCTGATTATATATTGGAACGACCACTATAAAACCACTATTAACATCTCCAAAACAAAACAACATAATGTGTGGGCAACATAATGTTTTTAATGGAATGAAAGTACACTTTATTTATTTAATATAGCTCTGAACGGGTAGCTGTACCTGTTAATTAAGATTGAACATTCATTTGCCTGGAAATGGACGATTATTTGGGATCAAGGTTGGTTGTACATTACAGCAACCCCGTTGATTTGTTACAGGGGAGGGTAACAATAACGTAGTTCAAACAGTAAACTGCCTCGCTAGCCTGAAACGCGCGTACTGTATTTGTATAGACCATTTGGAGTGGACGTCACGGTTACGTCACTGAAGTTTGGTGGTGGTGGCAGAAAACTGCGGGAACAGATGTAGGGAAACTGGCAGGATACTCGGACTAAAGGAAAAAAAAGGTCTTGTTTTGCCGTTGGATGTCAGAATAGGAATGCAAAAAAATATCTTAATTCCTAATTTTATAGAATACTGTTGTCAAACCACTCTTTGAAGCTAAATGCCGACGTTTGTAGTTGTAAGCCATTAAACAGACAGACTGGACAGATGAAATCAGCTCGCCTCTGCGGTGCTCATTTCATATCAGGCAAGGTTTTGTCCACTGTCTATCACACACAGGCAAAATCAATGATGTAGTTGTAATAATAACGATAAATTAGTAACAGTAGCAACCACAAAGCTGCTATTCTCAGTAGGCTATAATGTTAAACACCACTGGCCAACATTAGCAACATTAGCCAGCGTGTAAGCAGAATGAGCATGCAAACAAACCAAATTGCTCATACTTAGACAGCTTAGCTTACATCAGTCAGTATTTATGCAAGCATTTGATGAATGAATGGGATGCATTTATTATATCTGTGGTATGACATTTACTTTACAAAATAATGGGGGTCCAGTAATGGGGCTCCAGGTCTATGTGTACATGAGGGGACCATAATGCGCCACAAAGATAGTAAAACCTGACAAATCAATCCCCAAAAGGTTCTTTGTCCCTTTACAACAAGGAAACACTGGATTTCTGGCTTGTCAGAAAGGTTTACCAAATAACGTCCAACAGGACACAGTGTTTGAATTGGGGATACTGTTAAGTTTAGGCATTACTGGTTAGGCTTAGGTTAAGTTTAAAGTGAGTTAGTAAGTAGAGAAGACAATGGCTGCTCCCTTGCTTCACTTGCGCAGTAACCTAACATAGCAGGCAGAAAAGAAATGCTTGAGTGGGACCCCCACTTTCAGAAGAAAAGGTAGTTAGATTAAAGATCTTTATCTACAGTTACTTTCAGTTTCTGCCCACACTGATATTGTGCTTCCACAGTACACCTGCTCATGGCCACAGCAGCAGAGGTCCATCAGGAGGGCGGTGTGGGGCTGCCTTTCTGTGGGGCGGCAAGCAAACCCTCTGCAGAGGGAAAGAGGATAGGACTGTATGGTTTACAGACTGTACCCATGCAAACACACACACACACAGGGTATTTTATTAAATATTATGTATGCGTTCCCATCCCTACACTCCATCACATGGCCTAGCTTTGTGGCGGCGCTCGTTACAATTCTTGATGTTACAAAAACAAAATATCTGAAAACCACTGTATTGTGTTTAAATTCCCTTTGCATGTATTTTTGGGCCATATATTAAATACTGTACAAACATGGATTTGAGGATCAGTAATCATGTGTTAACATTTGTATTTGTCCAGACTGCACGAGGATGAGACGAGACTGAGGCCTTCTCTGTCTTCCTTTGAGTTCCGCCGTCTTCTCTTCAACCTCACTGCCCTCAGGATCAGCAACGCAGGGGGACACAACTGTAAGTATGTGATGAGTGAGTTGGCGTATTTGTCAACGTTTGTGCCTGCACACTATTAGCTCATGTAGGTAATAGGTTATGAATAAGGTGTAACAGATTACGTCAACAGCTGTGTGGTCCATGATGGGCCCTCTCTGCCCTGTCATTCTCATTCCCATGCTGGTGAACAGAAGTCTGTGTGCTACAGCACTTCATTAATAGACAGCAGTCTGCTTCTTACTGTAAGAATATAGGCCTTTTCGTGTAGTGGTCACTTTCGTTAGGCACGTACACGATACTTCCTGCCCCTCTCAGCTTGCTGCCCTCTCATTGGCTCTTGGGGTGAGCTCCAAAGGGAGTCTCTGCTGCACGACTGCTTGGCCCGGCCAATATCATTGGCAGGGGTAGTTCAATACTGGAGTTCTGTCTCACTCAGTAGCCTCATTCACTATTAAACACACACACGCACACATCACACAATACACGCACGCACCCACATGCACGACACAGAACACACACACATTTCCATTACCAGTTAAGGGTTTCTTTCGACTGAGTGGCTTGTCACACTGTGTTCACCACACAGCTGCTCTCACCGAAGCATTGAGTTATGCCAAATTAGATTGAGAACAGGAATTTTTATTTAAAGATATTGCTTGTCTGTACTTCAAAATCAGTGATGCTCTCTCTCTCTCTCTCTCTCTCTCTCCCCCCCCCCGTCCTCTGGCTATCAATATAATGTTCAGACCAGTGTACCGAGAGGATCTCAGGGGCAATTCATTAGATTACAACATATAGATGACTGAAAGTTGTGCAAAGTCACCATCTCTCTGTCACTTTCTCTCAATTTTTCTCCCTCTTTCTCTCTCACTCTTTTGTCTCGCTCTCCTGTACCCTCTCACTTTTACTCCCTCTCACTCTTACTTTAATCAGGGGCAAAACTAACTGAATACACAATATACGAACGCGCCCACATTCACACATGCGCACCCATGTAAGAAGACACTCTCCGCCTCTCTCTGACACACACACACACAAACACGCCGACGACTTCCCTGCTGTCTCTCTCACGCCGTTATACGCGCACGCGCACACTTGCACGTGTTCACCCAACCTCTGCACATTGCCACGGAAGACACTGCTAATGATTTGTCTTTGGTCCTCAAACAGCGTTGGAAGTGTCTTATCTCCTTAGGCTGCCCAGCATACGCTAATTTTAAAATCCTTCAATGTGCTTTCTTGGGTATTTTTTTTTTCCCCTCCCTGTGTCAAAATAAGAAGAAAAAAACGGATTAAGGCATTCATAATAAGTCTGCATTATTTTTATGACACGGATGGTCTGTAGGCGATCTCTGCTGCTTTGTTGTGTGAACATCCTGTGTGACAGCTGAACAGTGTGGAAAGAGGGAGGTGGGAGATGTGCTGGGTTAGGAGCGGTATGTCGGTGATGGGTGGGGTGGGCTTGGCAGTTTGTTGGGTTGCGTGCTGATTGGCAGTAGTCTAGTAAACTGTGTTTGATCCTGACTGAAGGATAAGGGGATCAAAACCTGTCAGAGTCCTCTCAGGTGTCTTTCTCATGCACACCCTTTTATCCATTCCCCCGTTCTCCCGGGGAATGGAAAAAACAAATTCATTCATTCATTCACAGAGGCTGTATACTTCATCTCAAATCATGCTGCTCTGACGCACTCACTGCCTTGCGTGCGCACACACACACACAAGCTCACTGGCAGTGGTAATGACCCTGTGTTGAAAGCTAGGTGCCGGACCTTGAGTAGTGGTGGTAGTAGTTGTGGTAGTATTCTGTACGATGGCTGATTCAGCATGGACCATCCCCCATCACTATTCATGAAGGAGGAGACGGGAGTGGGATCACTAAATCCCAGTGGGCGCAGGCTCCTGCCAAACCTCCACCTCTTCTCTTCTTCCTCCTCCTCTTCTCCCTCGCTCCACTGAACTGATTTATTTGTTTGTTTTATCAAAGATTCCCTGAGTGGGTTAGCTAGGTGTGTGCGCCGATATGCATGGCAAGCACACACACACACACACACACAGAAACACACACACATCCATAATGTCCTAGCACCACGGTGTGTAACAGCTGTCTTGTCTTATTGGGCACCTCAGGGGACAGAGTATATCCAGAGAAACAAAAGAGGATCTTAACCAGCAGATATTGTTCTGCCAAACAGTTGTGTCCACCCCTGTGCACAGCCACATACAGTTAATACAGCTGGGTTCACGCCACGCCCGCCTGAAACTGCACCACTTCACCATCTCATTTTAGTGACTGAACCCCTTAGAGGGTTAGAAAGCTCTTCATGCTTTTAGACGATAATGTATACTGACTTTTGCAAAATAAAACCATCATGTACCATCCGCATGTTTTGAATGAGCAAGCGATTAATATGCATTGGTTAATTATATATTGATCTTCACAGGTCGGTGCTATTTTGGTACAAAACATTTCTGCCTTGTACTTTAAGTTGGGTCAATCACATGAAATAATATTGCTCAATAAACCATGGAAAAAGTTGACAGGAGAGTTAGAGGGGCCAGTTAGAAACCCTCGTTTATCAAATGATACCAACATGTACATGCACGCAGATATTTTTCAAACAATAATAAAGCATGTTAAAGTTTAAAAAGTAAAAAAATTAAGATGTTTAAATATATTGCCATTTATCATTTTACAGTAGATTCCCACTGGAATTCATTGATTCTGTCTATCAATATGCATTGGTTTATTTTTGCAATAATACAGAGTAGTGTGTCCTACTCCATTGTGCAGCTTGAACATTTATCAGAACTGTATGTTGACCTTTCATCATGTTTGACAAAAAGTGGTAGTAAACAACCTATGCAACCATTACATGGTTAACTATGGTTTCTTCATTTTGTAGTGAGATGAGCATGATTGAATCATGTTTCTGATCAACTAACACCCTGTAATTACTGGACAAGTGTATAGTATGCTTTTAGAGTACGTAACTGTCCTAAAACAACAAAAAGACTTTGGGAGGTGTGTTGTTCGTTTAAATGGAAAATCAGTCAACCTCAGGCTGCTTCAAGATACATGTGAAATCTGAATGCATTTTCAAATGTATTGAAATACATTTATGAAGATATTTGGAAAACAAATATTCGTCTTGAAATATATTATTACATTTCCCATATATTTTACATTTCCCATATATCACATATGGTATATTCTTGTTGGTATGGTATTGAATGTACATAAAACCTCTGTCCACTCAGAGTTTTTATGCATGCTTGCCTATAAGCAAAGCTTAACTCTAACAGTATCCCTTGAACAGTTAAAGCTAGAGAGACCAAACTAAGTTTATGTTATATATTTAGGCTAACCCAACTTCCAAGTTGTGTTACGTTTTCATGTAAACATGTTGGCAAGCACACCACATGTGCTTCTGTAAATGTATTTTGTAGTTAATGATCTCCAACCTCTCTCCACAGACACTTCCCAACTCTCAGGGGTAACGCTGACCTCGGCTGCCCCCTCCTCCAGCCCTGTCACCCCGTCCACCCTGCCAGCTCCCTGGGTGGAGGTGTGTCTGTGCCCCCCAGGGTATGGTGGTCAGTTCTGTGAGCTGTGTGCCCCAGGGTTCACCAGAGAGGTACCTAACGGAGGACCTCTGTCACCCTGTGTGCCTTGCTCCTGCCACCAGCACGGGCCTTGCCATCCTGAGACTGGTAGGAAACAGTCAATCTACCTCTCTCCTTCCATGTCCTCCACTCTCCTCCCCTTTCCTCTTCTCTGTTCTCCTTCCCCCTTCTTTCTCTCTTCCCTCTTCATTTTTTCCTTCCTCCTTTGCTTCTTCTGTCTCTCACCCTACTCCTACCCTCTTCTTCGCTCTCCCTTTCCTCCCCTCTACCCCTGTCCTTCTCCTTTCATATTCTCCTCTCTCTTCTCCCCTCTTTCTCCTTTCTCTTCTCCCCTCTTTCTCTTACTTTCCTAAATTACTCTTACATCCAATGACAGATTCATATGGATTTTGCCCTGGTTCCATCCTTCTCTTGTTTTACTCAGTCTCTGATTGTTCCTCAAGTAAAGTCGTCATGTTCCTTTCCTTTTCTCTCTGGCCCTCCATTCTAATCCACATTAAATCCTCTGACAGAGTATTCCCTCCTTATTTCTTTCCCTTTGTTTTCCTTTTAACTGGAGACAGGTAAAGGGTCCCCTTATGTCCTTCCATCTCTGTCTGTTTCGTTCAGAGCTTTACCAAGTCTCCCAGAACCACGGGGTTTACTTCCTGCCCTCTTTCTGTTTTTCTCCATCTCTCTTTCTTTCTGCCTTTCCCTTTCTTCTTGTCATCGTCTCAGACAGAAATGTAACCTAGTTAGGAGTTGCCTGAAGCCATGTGTGTGCCTGAGCATGTGGGGTCAGGAAGCAGGACTGGTGTCATTAGCCTTGCTAGCAGACCCTCAGCTAATTGAGACTAATTCAGGAACTGATATTCAACCTCTCTCCAGCCCTCTCTTCTCTCTCTCCCTGTCTCTCTGTCTGGGTCTACCTCCCTCTCTTTCTCCCTATTTCCCCTGTCTCTCTGGGTC
>JACXGI010010933.1:6641-26212 GCA_016801175.1 Esox masquinongy | reverse complement strand
CCCAAACTCTCTCCCCTCTACCCTAACTCTCCTCTCTCAACTCTCACCTGTATCTCTACCGCTCTGTCTCTCCAGCTTCCTGAAGTTCTGATCGATGTCGACACCATATCCCAGCATGTCCATCAGCTGGTCCAGAAGCGGAAAACCATACCGGAAAAACTCGCCAGCTGTGTGTGTTTTCTTAATGAACTCAATTAACTCCAGCACACAGCCGCCAGGCAACCGCACGGACGCTCACATCCTCAGTAAACACCGGGTAAACACACACACACACCGAACACAGAAACACACAAAAAACACTTCCTGACCTCAAACTCAGGTCTGAGATGGCCTTTCCAACATAAAAACACACCAAACAACACAACAAACCACACAATAAGTGACAAACTTGCAAACACACAAACACACAGTTTTAAGAGTCCAAACAAACACATCCACATATTGGTGAAATGGTTGCAATGTCCCTTGTTTATGAGTAGGGTGTTGCCTAGGAGACAAGGTGCTCAGCACCACAGTGTGGATAAGATGACAGAAACAAGGACACAGTAACACACCCGCAGCAGAGACAGTGACAACTGCACAGACATATACTCAGGTAGAGAGCAGCCCCAATAACCTCTGATCCAAAACCTGTCCTGAAATGAAACACGCAGGTTTAAACAAAATTCAGAGGACCATCTGCCGTCTCATTCAACTCCAACACACACATTAATGCAACCATTCTCTCACTCTCTCTCTCTCTCACACACACACACAGACACACACACACACCCCCACACACATGCAAACCCTGAAGCAGCCTCTATCAGTCATCCCTCTCTGGGGCACCCAAGGCTGTAGATCCAGAGCCATCTCTATCACAGAAGCCATCACTCTGCCATGCCACAGGGACACACAGCCTAGCAGCACACTGACTCTGGGAGTCTGTGTGTGTGTGTTTGTGTGAGGGAACGAGGGCTGGTAGCTGTTGGCAGTCTCACTCTGTTATCTCCAGCCAGTGCCGACCAGACGCTCTACGTCTCTGGCACGTGTGTGCATATATGTGCGTGTGTGTGTAAATCAAGCATGTGTGTAGGTGTGTGTGTGCTATAAATGAGTGTGTCTGGGCTCTGTATTTTTGGGGCCCTTTGGGATTTTCTGTTCAGACGCTGTCTGCCTGTCCCTGAATGACCCTGCTATGGAGCAGCTTGGCCAACTGTGCTCTCACACGAATACACACACCCACTGCAGTCCGTGGGCTAGGCTAATGACAGCCAGTCTAACACAAATACACACCCACTGCAGTCCGTGGGCTAGGCTAATGACAGCCAGTCTAACACAAATACACTCCCAGTGCACTCTGTGGGCTAGGCTAATGACAGCCAGTCTAACACAAATACACACCCAGTGCACTCTGTGGGCTAGGCTAATGACAGCCAGTCTAACACAAATACACACACCCACTGCACTCTGTGGGCTAGGCTAATGACAGCCAGTCTAACACAAATACACACCCAGTGCACTCTGTGGGCTAGGCTAATGACAGCCAGTCTAACACAAATACACACACCCACTGCACTCTGTGGGCTAAGCTAATGACAGCCAGTCTAACACAAATACACACCCAGTGCACTCTGTGGGCTTGGCTAATGATAGCAAGTCTAACACAAATACACACACCCACTGCAGTCCATGGGCTAGGCTAATGACAGCCAGTCTAACACAAATACACACACCCACTACACTCTGTGGGCTAGGCTAATGACAGCCAGTCTAACAGTGGGAAGGAGAGGAGACAGAGAAAGGAGGACCTGCATACTGAAACGAGGTAAATGGAGCAGGCATAATCCCCACAGACAAACACATTTAGTACAAAGGACAGTCACCTCATAGAACAGGCAACTGTATAGTACTAAAACCCAGCAATGGTAGTACTAAATATTAAAACAATGGTAGAGTACTAAATACTAAAACAACAGTAGAGTGCTAAAGTTTTTTAACATTGTTAGCGTGGTAAGACTATTGAAATAATTTTTGATTGAGACTACTGAAACCATATTAGTGTAGTGAGACTATTGAAACAATGTTAGAGTATTAAGACAATATTGAAGCATTGTTCAAATAATAAAACTATTGAAACAACATTAAGAGTCCTAAAACAATATTGAAACATTTTTCAAATAATAAAAGTATTGAAAGAATATTAAGAGTCCTAAAACAATATTGAAACATTTTTCAAATAATAAAACTATTGAAACAATATTAAGAGCCCTAAAACAATATTGAAACATTGTTAAGAGTCCTAAAACAATACTGAAACATTGTTGTGAGTCCTAAAACAATATTGAACCAATGTTGGTGGATGTTGTTAATGGTATTATAAATACATAAAGGAAAGATTGGCTCTAAAGTCTATAGGGAACACTCCTAGAACCCCAGTAAAAATCAGTTTCAGCACTGGTAGGAACCTGGCTCCATTACTGTGTTTGTTTGTATGGAGACATACTGTATATTTCTAAATATATGGTGCTGTTCTGTGCCCTCTGGTTTGATCCTGGGCACCTTATCCTCCCCTCAACAGCTGCTGTTTGTACAGGCTGGCATATGCCTACTGTGCTTTGATTTCCATAAGACCTCTGACACACACACCCTAGAGAGAGGACGCTCTTTGTCCAGCTGACAAAGTAAGCACCTGTGTTGCGTCAGAGAGAACGAGAGAGAACGAGAGACATAAAAAGGTAGCAAGAGATAGAGGGAGTTAGAAAGTTTGCAGGAATGTTGCGGTTCCTACCATGGTCTATTAAGTGACAGACCCAGCGTTGTGGAGATATATTTAGGGCCATAAATTATGGTGAAATAACCACAATATAAAACAATAAACATGTCAATAATGTTGGCCTTCCTTTGACGGGCAAGTGTTTGTCTGTAATGTTGAAATCAAGGCAGGACACATTCACAGGGAGAAAAGAGGACACTTAATAAACAAAGTACATGGAACGGAAACAAAAGAAAAGACTAGACAGGATGGAACAACGTCATATAAGGATAAACCAATACAAAGACCAACAAGGGACATTGGGGAAGCTGGAACTTAAATAGGGTCTGTGATGAGGGAAAAGGGTGTGGGCAATAATCAAAGAAAACAGGTGTCTGTGATGAAATGAGGGAGAGTGCATTGGATTGATGTGTCATTTTACATTTAGTCAAGGTGTTTTTATGCAACGTATTTTCACAACCAGCTATTCATGAAAGGTACTTCATATTATGACACAACTGGAATGCAGAACACAGAGTGAAATATCTCCAACCAAAACAACCTAGCTACTGTTGCTAAGTTAGTAGCTGCTAGCTAACACGTCATGCATTTCAACAAAGCGCGCAGACTCCTGTGTCAGCTGCTGTGCACATTTTATCAAAAGTAGTGTCACAGAGAAACATTACAATGTAAAAATTGTACATGTACAAATTATCCCTGAGGCAGTGCATGGACACCTGAGCTACAGTAGCTAGCGAGAGTTTCCAAAGGACTGTTTTGAAACCATGAACAACATCAGTCCTTCTATACAAGGGCATGTCCCCAGAGAAAGTGAACAAGGATCTACAGTACCACTATAAAGTAAAGATGATGGCATAAGTCTCTAGAGCATGTCTTTGGTTAATTACTGTGTTTTATGCTCCTCTAGTGTACCATATCATCAACTATAAAACTAGCCATTACAATGTCAAAACAAACCACCTCTTAAGAGAAGCCCTGCACAGGAGAATCTTAGTGTAGTGTGTGCGCACGTTTTGGAACTTAAGGACAGATACCACATGGTACTAGCATAAACAAGCCATAACCTGTTAAATCTAAAAACACATTTTTTATGGGTCCCAGACCGGACACTGAATGTTTACACTCTGCAGAAGTGGGATGACAACTTGTGTGAAAATAGATAAAACATGGGTCAACAAAAAAAATATTATGTTATGAAACTGTTGTGTTTAGATTATTTTAATTATCCACAAATGGCTGGACATTTCAGTTGGCTTTAGTACATTCAATCAATATTCTGGTTTATGGATTTCTAAAGGACTTGATTGAATTTGTCTGATAGTGAATTGCTGGTTGTGGTTGTTTTGTCATCTGCTCATCAAATTTCAAATGAATGCAAATTCATACAAGCAGATATGGGCATAGAAACATCAAAATGTATTTTAAAATAAGATACCAAATACCATAATTTTAAGTGTATCAAAATAAACTACAAAATAGTGCAGCCACACCATGTATCAAAATAAACTATTGTATTTTTGTATTTTAAAAATACTAAAAATACTTTTACAAGAGAGCATGAAATCCAAACCTTCCATCTGTCGGCCTGTTTGATCTATCCCTTCACCAGTACACTGACTCAGTTGGTTAAAATGTAATGTTGTACAACATTGAAACGCTTCTTTTTTTTTCGTGCACAACCGACGAAAACTTAACATAGGCTGAATGTAGCAAGCTAACGTTAAAGGAAATGTTTGCTATTTTTGAACCCGGGGCCATTTTTTTAGATTATTTAGCATAATCCTGGATTATAGAGACATATTTTTTGGAATTATTACAGTTTTGAGTTTTTTCGATTTTTTTAAAGGAAGCCTCTCTCCAGATTACGATGGAAGTGTACGGGGCAACCGACATAGCATTAGAAAATATATGATATATTTAGTTTTCCAAAATGAGAAGGCCAGGGTATATTGATTTAGGTTTCCGTATGTTCTCCGAAAACAATTTGTGCCAAACGAGCATTGTATCAATGGTTATCACTGTTTAATCTTTCTGGAAAATGTATAAGCAGCTGCCGAGTGGATGAATCTGTCTGTGAGGAGGCTGTATCTGTAACCGTCTTTGTTTACAAACCTGTAGCTCACGTTAGCTAGTATAAACTACTAGCTCAAACAAAAATGCTAATAAGTTGTTTTAGCTGCTGGTAAACCTACGCAAATCTGTCTGCGAGGAGGATTTATCCGCCAGCCGGCTTTGTTTAGAAAACTGTAGCTCACGTTAGGCGTGGGATTTATTGATTCCTAATGCCATCGAGAACCTTGATGTGTCCGTGGATGAGGCTGAATCAGCTCCAGCATGTGCAACAGATGGCATTGACTTTCAAGCTCTAATCAAACGTGCAGTTTTGGAACTTACTTAGCATTTAAAACAGCATACTTACAGTATTGTCTATCTCTGACAATAAAAGAATACTATTATTTGATGCTGGGTCATTGGATTATACAGTACTCTTCTCTCCATAGCTTACCTATTTGGTACACACATTAATGCGATACTATAGGGATGACACCCTGGGAAAGAGCTACGTTTTATTGTTGTTGTTTATTGTTTATTGTTGTTCATGACTTCAGTGCATCCAGAATTAAAAATGGAGTCAGATATATGAAGGTAGTTTATTAAACAATAATATTCCAAGCCAGTTTAAAAGACATCTTCAATACAACCCACTGGGGTTTTGTCTGTAGCACAATAATGCTGTGCTGCTGATACCACAGTTGTTAAATCCTAACTAATGAATATATGCAGCCATAAAGTATTTTCATTGGGCATTACAACCATCTGAAGACGAGTGTTGCTTTGTTAGTTAGTTAATAACATATTGCCATTCCTATGAAGTGTAGTTAAACAGGACACTGACAGGTTTATGTCATTGTGGAATGAGGAGACCATTAGGAGCTGAAGTATGTTGACTTGGGCCTGTGGTTTCATGAAACCGTTACTCACACACACACACACACACACACACACACACACACAATACAGCATGCGCAAGCATGCATGAACACACATATACACAATCACTTACATGCACACACACACACACCGATACACGCACACACCACACATACAGCTATCTGGCATTGAGCTAGGGCTGGCAGCGTCCATCAGGTCTGGAGAGTCCCTGCTGTAGGCCTAATGAAGTAGAAAGCAATGTGAGCAGAGAAGCCCTCCAGCTTTGATTAATGAGAGAGATGGGGGCGCCAGAAAAAATGGGATCATTGATGTATACTTATAGACAGACCAAGGATGGGGGATTGGAGAGAGAGAGGGAGAGGGTGTTGATTAGAGGAGAAACAGTTTTCAAGGCGACAAAACTTGGAGCATAGTTCATACACTATGATTTCCTTGCTTGTTTCTGTTCTCTACAGTAATCACTCCTTTTCTTCTGTAATTTGTCTTCCTAGTGCCTCTATTCTACTGTTTCCTCTCTTCCCACTCCCTAACAAGGATAACTGTTTTTAACTGCAATAAACTCATGGATGATTGTGGGGGTCAAAATTAGGGAATTTTCTGTCCCGGCAGTTACCAAACCAATACACTAGATTCTGGGATAAGTTTGAGGCCCAAACCCAAATTTAAGACTGAAGCCAGATTGAAACAAGACTGCACCATCCATAAGGTGACTGGAGAACATAAAGTCCAAAAAGTGTTTCTAATTAAGTACCACACAGACACACACACAAATATTACAACATTATCACACAATGTTGTATAATTTGAATAGTAGTCAGCTGATTGGATCAAATTGCCTTTTTGCAGGACCGCATAAGCGGAGCCAGCCAAGAAGAGTGAATGTCTCTTACTGATGAGTGAGTGAGTGCCTGACTGACTAATTGACTGACTGACTACCTAATGTTAAATAGTGTAGTGGTTAGAGATGCTGACTGCCATGTAGTTGACCTGGGTTCAAATTAGGTGTTAGGATTTGTTCCAACCAAACCTTTGCTGGCTACAAGCTTCAGTAGCTGCATTATAGAAAGTCTAAATTAAAACTGTTTAGGGCACTGTTTCTCAACCCTGTTCCTGGGTGCCCCCCTGCCCTGTATGTTTTAGATCTCTCCCTGCTCTGTCACACCTGATTCAAATGATCAGCTCATTATCAAGTCATGAGCTGCATCAGGTATGTTAAGGCAGGGAGAGACATGGGATCTAAAACATGCAGGGCAGGGGGGGCGCCCAGGAGCAGGGTTGAGAAACACTGGTTTAGGGTTATATTGCAATGGACGAACTGCACCAAAAACTAACAGTATTGCTTTTGATTTCATTTCACATAGCGTAGTTCACATAGCGTAGTGGTTAGCTATTCAACTGTTATTGTATGGAAGACCATCTACTGTAATCTTTGTACAAGAGTACACTTGAGGTTCATTAATAAACGTTCCGTTGCCCACGTTATTTCAGCAAAAATGTAATGGCTGGTGTAAAAGTTGCATTTGGAAACTATACGGAGTAGAACTGCATACCAGCAGGCCCTGTGGTTTTGTGGGAATATCCCTGACCTTGATGCATGTTATTAACATCTTGACCCAGGTTCAATTCCTCTCTCAGATGTTCCAATTTATGTCTCTCAAAAATATTTATCCACTCTGTACTTTTCAGCCATCGCAGACCAATATATATCCACTCTGTTATACCATGAATCTCATATATTTAAAAGAATAATTGTATTACGTGACCCTTTTATACTGTTATTGTTTTCTAAAAAAAAAAAAACAGCCATGGAGTGAATTGAGTCATTGTTTTCATTATAGGTACTGTATAGCTATTAGCAAGCCATCTACAGTAATATTTGTACAAGAGTACACTTTAGTTCCGTTAATAAACGTTCTGTTGCCCAAGGTATTTCAGCAAAAATGTAATGACATTGCTTTTGGAGACTATACAGAGTTCATATGAGTATCAGCAAGCCCTGTGGTCTTGTGGGAACATCCCTGACATTGTTACATATAATTAATGTTTTGACCTTGCTCAATTCCCCTCTCAGACTTTCCAATATTTGTCACTTAGAAATATTTATCCACTCTGTACTTTTACAGCCGTCGCACAACAGCCTAAGCCTAAGCCTAAGCTAGCTAAAGGAATTTTAGTAGACGGTCTATCTATATTGCCTAATCTTTCTTATTGATCTTGGTGTCTGCGTTTTAAAGCTATCTCCACCAACATTTTCGCTTCGAGAGCAATGGGCCATTCTTAAAAGCTAGATGTTAATGTTTGTAAAAACCACCACTGCAACACTATTTGCTTTACACTTTCTTCAAACTACTGTGTCAGAAATGCTTCGATGGCAGATATTAATACATAAGCATAGGCCTAACACCGTAACTCCAGCGCGGTAAACAGTAACTTCACTCTGATGCGCAGCAATTTGAGCATTCTGGAGTGCAGCGAAACAAAGACCAAGAACCGTAACATCTGCCTTGACTTCTCTAGGGCTTTTGGAAGTTACGGCAAAGACGACATACTTTCTCAAAAAAACAAAAACATTTACTCAAGATGTTTATCCACATAATAAAGCAGATCTTTCATGTTCCAAAAATGACAATAGCTAATTTTTGAACAAAATTGAAGTTACAGCCTTTTGCCTTTGCACGGCAGTAGACACTTATAACATCTAACACTACCCACTGTTTAAATAGCCTATTGGTAAAAGACAGTCTGCCACATTGAAAGCCACAGTTTGAAACCAGCCAGGGATAATCCCTTCTTATCGCGGGCCATCAGAACTAGGCTTGCCTGGTTCCTTTTCTGGTTTTGCTATCTTGGCGCTGCTGTAGATTATAAAAATGTGTAAAAATGGTGCTGGAATACTGGAGGAAGGTCTTGAGGCGGTTTGAGGCGACCAACACCATCCCTCCTGGAAGGCTTGCTGAGGACCAGGATGACTTCACTCTGTCCCTACCCATGGTTGAAGTGAAAAGCTTTTAAAAGAATGAACCCTCGGAAGTCACCAGGGCCAGATGGCATTCCAGGCCGTGTTCTCAGGGGGTGCACCAACAGGTTTTCACCTCTATATTCAACCTCTCCCTGACTCTGTCTACAGTCCCCACCTGCTTCAAACAGAGCACCATTGTCCCTGTACCGAAAAAACCTTCCATCACCTGCCTGAATGACTACCGCCCTGTAGCACTGACCTCCATCATCATGCTCTGAGCTTTGAGCGGCTGGTCTGAACCCACATCTGCTCCACACTTTCTGACACCTCGAACCCCTTTCAATTTGCATAGCGCCCCAATAGATCTACGGACGTGCCATCGCCCTGATGACACACTGCCTTCTCGCACCTGGAAAAAGGCAACAAATACATAAGGATGCTGTTAGTGGACTACAGACCAGCATTCAACACTATTGTGCCCGCTAAGCTTGTCCCTAAGCTCAGGACCCTGAGGCTTAACATATCCCATTGCAATTGGATCCTGGACTTCGTAATGAGCAGACCCCAGGTGGTGAGAACGGGCAACCTCACCTCCTCTACACTGACCCTGAGCACCGGAGCCCCCCAGGGCTGCGTACTCAGTCCCCTCCTGTACTCCCTGTTCACGCATGACTGCGTGGCCACACACAGCTCCAACATCATCCTTAAGTTTGCGGACAAAACTACCATCCTGGGTCTAATCTCCAACAATGATGAGACTGCTTGCAGAGAGAAGGTAAAGAACCTGGCTACATGGTGGCAGGACAACAACCTCTCTCTTAATGTCTGTAAGATTAAGGAGATGATTGTGGACTTCAGGAAGCAGCGGGGGGGGGGGGTCATGCCCCCATACACATCAATGGAGCAGAATTGGAGAGAGTCTCTGACTTCAAGTTCCTCTGTGTGTTCATCAAAGATGACCTTACCTGGTTCAGGCAAGCACACTGCAGTGAAAACTGCCCAAAAGCGACTATGCTTCCTGAGGAGACTCAAGAAATTTTGCATGTCTGCAAAAACTCTCACCAACTTCTACAGGTGCACCATTGAGAGCATCCTCTCAGGTTGCATTACTGCCTGGTATGGCAGCTGCTCTGCCGCTGATCGTAAGGCCCTCAAAAAGGGTGGTGAAGCGCATCATTAGATGCCATCTCCCCTCCGTGCATGGCATCTACCACACACCATACCTTAGGAAAGCATGGAGCATCTTCAAAGACTACAGACACCCAGGCTATGGCCTGTTCACACTGCTGCCATCTGGTAGATGCGACTGGAGCATCAGGGCACGCACTTCCAGACTCACTGTTTGTTTTCCTCAGGCCATAAGGCTCCTCAACCAGCAACACTAATCCATGATCATACTGATCACATGAACATTCCAAATGCTCTGATGTCTTTCTATGCACATTAGAATATTTTTATGTACCATTCATACTGTAGGCATATTACATCTATATTATATTTATACTATTCATTACTCCTACCCATATTTTTCATATTCCCCATCCGACACCCTTTAAAATTGCTGCTAGTTTACATTGTTATGTATATTTTTGCTATTTTTTTGCTTTATATATTACTTCATTCTTACTGTGTAGATGCCATGATACAAGAATTTCATTGTTCAGAATGACTCTGTGTTATTCGGTGCATTTGACAAATAAAAATACTTTGACTTTGCTTTATTTCCAACTTGTGGTTTTGTGATGACTCAAACCAAAGAAGGAATTTAATCAACCACTGTTTGTTGTCTTTTGGTCTCACCCATACTATCGCATGTGTATAGGCTATGAATAATGGGATCACGTGTATAGGCTATGAATAATGGCTAATAGAAGTTTTAATATGCACTTTTTTTGACTTGGCATCCCCAGAGATTTCATCCACTCATCACCAATGCTTTCCTCTATCCATCAGTCTGGTACATTATTATCTTTGTCTCCTCTGGCCACAATACTTTTTCCAGAACGCATACAGCCCTTCTTGTTTTTTGATGCTATAGTAACTACTGTTTTTGCAACTTGTAGGTCGGCTGGTGAAATATTCTGCGTTTGTTAGTAGCTGACACACCCTATCTCCTGAAGGGGATCTGTCAAACTGGTCTAGCAGGTCATTTGCCATTGCTGAGCTCACCAGCACTTGATTTCCTCATCTTGATTTTTGGCATGCCTAAAGTTTTAGCTACGTATGTCCCTGATTGATCTGCTTTATGATGGCCAACTTGATTTGCACACTTTGGTCTTTTGGTCCTTATAACCAACACTGTTACTAAACCAGGTCAAAGTTGTGTGCTGGATAGCACAGGTGGATTTAGCCATTGTGAATTTCCTTAACTTTTCTGGCTAACTTAGTTTTTAATTACCCGAACATTTCTGTAATGCTTCCCCAACTCTTCTGTAACACTTTGCTAACCGCCCCATAGAGATGATTAAAGTCATGGTCCATTTACCACCCCTCAGGTAAAACCGCTCACCTGTGCAGAGCCAGACACCGCTAGTGACCATGAGCGCACGCTCTAAAAAGCAGCTCTGTGGGTGTTCATTAAAAACCTCAGCTCCCATCATAAGGAGAACACAGCCATAAAAGCAATTAATTTGGCCATAAACAAGCAAGTCTGCCTGTCGGACATGCAAGGAATCACACAACCATAATATTAGAATAGGACAAGGGGCACAGGGCAAATACACACCCACACACACACACACAATTTACAGACAGCCGACTGTCTACACACACTCAAACACTCTGCAGTAACGCAAATCTAAAGGAATGTATTAATTACGCCACTGCAGCTTTGCAACACACATCTACATAGATCCAGTAGATGTGGTTGTGTCATTAATTGTAGCATCATAGTCCCTCAGCACCGATCATTATGTTAAAAAGCCAGTTCAAAAAACAAGGACAATATCACATCCTACGCATCTCAATTAATTAAGGACGTAAAGGACAAAAAGGATAGAAAGACAGAAATCCATAATAGAGCATTATAAATCAGAAGGCTAAGGCTATGATTTAACAGCAAATCCCAGATGGTCTATTAAAATCACTGAAACATGTCATTTCCCAAGTCAAATCCTACTACATATTATGTCCATTCATCCCACAAGCTTTAAGACACTAGCTGCTAGGTCATCATGACTTTCACCAGCCAACCAATCACGGACTACCATGGACTGGTGTCAGGGTGGATCCTATATGATAGGGAGAATGGGCATGTCAGGACAAAAGCTGCGTTTTCACTCTCACACTGGGTAATATGTGAATGTGTTGACCTAGGGTTTGTAAATTATGGGTGTTTATGAACAACTCCAGTTTAGTTTAAAATAGAAAATATTCATATTTCTGTGGCTAAGAAGAGCAAGGTGTCATTGTGCTTCTTCTAATAGTGG
Organism: Esox masquinongy; assembly: GCA_016801175.1. Lineage (NCBI taxonomy): Eukaryota > Metazoa > Chordata > Actinopteri > Esociformes > Esocidae > Esox > Esox masquinongy. The sequence goes on along the minus strand of JACXGI010010933.1, from coordinate 14,118 downwards.
AAATGATTTGCTCATGGTTGGCCTGCAGCAATTCACTAACCACATTTACCTTCAATGCAAAAGGCTGTAACTATACAATTGAACTCCAGCACACACACACACACACACACGCAGATAAACTAGACCACACGCGTACATCATTTTCAGATCTGGCAACACAGAGCGAGAAGCGGGTGGGGTGGGCTGTTTTTCTTTCAGATGTAGGGGGCTCTACTGTACTTCTAGATGAACTCTCTCCTTCTCTCAGGGTCACCTCTATAGAGGAGAGGAGTGAGACTTCCTCTTATACAGTATTCTACCACCCAATTATCTGTCTCTGCCATTCTCCCATCTCTGGCAGAGATTCAGTCATTCTGCTCCATTCTTTTCTGACAGTCTTTCTCCCTCTATGTTCCTTTTATTCCAATGTTTTTGAAATGTCATTCTTGGACAGAGATTTCTGACATTCCGTGTCTGCAACATTTTAATGTGAATCTCAACATTCTGAAAGCTTTACTTAATGCCTCTGTCTTGCATTGCCAGTGAACAGCATGCACAGCCATGATGCATCCCAACCCATGATACATCTCAACCCATGATGCATCCCAACCCATGATGCATCCCAACCCATGATGCATCCCAACCCATGACACATGTAAACAATGCCTTCAGATCCAATCACTTTTTCTACATTTTGTTACGTTACAGCCTTATTCTAAATTGGATTTAAAAAAATGTTTTCCTCATCAATCTACACACAATACCCCATAATGACCAAGCAAAAGCAAGTTTTAGAAATGTTTGCAAATGTAATTAAAAACGAGTGTATTCAGACCCCTTCACTCAATAACTTACTGAACATTTTTGGCAGCGATTACATCCTTGAGTCTTCATTAGTTTGACCCTACAAGCATCTGTATCTGGGAATTTCTCACATTCTTCTCTGCAGATCCTCTCAAACTCTGTCAAGTTGAATGGGGAACGTCTCCACACAGCCATTTTCAGGTCTCTCCTGAGATGTTCTATTGGATTTGTTATAGAAATTTGTTGAACTGATGTATTAATGGATTGTGACACACATGTCTGAATGATATCTGTGGATCATTGGGTTCTCTGACCATTTGTTAATCTGCCTAAACTATCAGTGTATCTGTTCTTTATCCTGTAGGTATGTGGCCAGCTGTCTTGAAAGGGTCATTTACAATGCCCCTTTAGCCCCTTGGGGAAAGTAGGGGCAATTTGCCCATTTGGGTAAACACTAGAGACAGGATAGAGGAAGACGCACAACTGGGGGCAGGAAGTGATAAGGAACATATGTTGTCTTCACCGGATGAACATGAACAGATTCTTACCCCCACCCATTCTTGTATAAGTATTGAATGTATTTCCAATTGACCTCAGAGATGTCTCACAGTTTATTCTGTAGGCTTTGATTCCTCTCTCCTTGCAAGTAAATAAACACCGCTTATTGTGCCAAGAGAATTTTGTCTCTGTACCTTCTTCCAAAAGGGTTCCAATCGATGGAATTGCCATCACAGGTTGCAAGTCCGGGCTCTGGCTGGGCCCATCAAGGACATTCACAGACTTGTCCTGAAGGCGCTCTTGCATTGCCTTGGCTGTGTGCTCAGGGCCGTTGTCCTGTTTGAAGGTGAACCTTTGTCCCAGTTTGAGGTCCAGTGTGCTCTGGAGCAGGTTTTTCGTAAAGTATTTGTCTGCTGCTCCGTTCATCTTTCCCTCAATCCTGATTAGTCTGCCAGCCCCTGCCACTGAAAAACATCCCCACACCGTTATTCTTCCGCCACCATGCTTCACCATAGAGATGGTATTGTTCAGGTGATGAGCAGTGCCTAGTTTTCTCCAGATGTGATGCTTAGCATTCGGGCCAGAAAGTTGAATCTTGGTTTCATCAGACCAGAGAATATTGTTTGTCATTGTCTGTGAGTGCTTTAGGTGCCTTTTGTCAAACGCCAAGTGGGCTGTCATGAGCCAATTACAGTGTTCCTGACCTCATGACTTGTTTTTTTTCTGACCACTCAGAGACCTTATATAGACAGGTGTTTGCCTTTTGAAATCATATCCAATCATTTGAATTTACCATAATGGTGGACTCAAAACAAGTTGTAGAAACATTTCAAGGATGAGTAATAGAAACAGTATGCACCTGAGCTCAATTACGAGTGTCATAGCAAAGGGTCTGAGTACATATGTCTATGTGATATTTCTGTGGTTTATTTTTAATTCATTTACCAAACATTCTTAAAAAAAAGGTTTTTAGCTTGGTCACTATGGGGTATTGTGTGTAGATTGAAAAACCAGAAAAGGAACCAGGCAAGCCCAGTTCAGCCAGCCCGCAATTAGAAAGGATGAATGTTGTTGTCCCTGGCTGGTTGCAATCCACAGTTTCCTATGTGGCAGGCTGTGTCTTTAACCATTACACTTTAACCATGGACAACAGAATGTTTATTAATGGAACTAAAGTGTACTCTTGTACACTGATTACTATAGATGACTAGCTAATAGCTGTACAGCCTACCTATAACAAAAACAATGACTCCATGGCTGTTTTTTTTTTAGAAAACAATAACAGTATAAAAGGGTCACGTAATACAATTATTCTCTTAAATATATGAGATACATGGTATTACAGAGTGGATATATATTGTTTTGTGACAGCTGAAAAGTACATAGTCGATAAATATTTCTGAGAGGCAAAAATTGGAACGTCTGAGAAGAGAATCGAACCGGGTTCAAAACATTGAAGATCAGGGATAATGCCACAAGACCACAGGTAGGCTGTCCACCTCCGAAAAGTCTCCAAATGCCACTTTTACACCAGCCATTATATTTTCGTTGAAACAACGTGGGAAACAGAACGTTCACTAACGGAACTAAAGTGTACTTTTGTACAAAGATTACAGTAGATGGTCGTCCATGCAATAACAGTTGAATAGCTAACCACTACGCTATGTGAACTACGAGGAAATCGAAAGCACTGGCTGAATCTCAAATCGCATACTACATACTACAAGTACGTACTTCACAGATGATGGTGAAGTACGTACTGTTTTATATATAGTAATCTAGTATGCTAGTATTGGGATCGATTAGGACATACTACCTCGTCATAAAATTGTGTCTCGACATTAGATAATTTTGTCACGCATTAACATCACGCCAAGTTTGAATATTTAGCTAGACATCATTAAGCATTGTGTTAAACTGACTAACGTTTCTTATTACGTTTACTTCCACCAGAAATAGCATCTATGAACTGTATGTTTTTATTAGCCAGTAACAGGCCTATTAGTATCTACTTACTACTTGGAATAGTCATAAGAATTCAGCAATTTCTAGCGAGACTGAAGATGAACTTTACACTGCCAAAGCTATTTCATTTCATGGCACAACGTTTGTTTCTCTTTCATTCATGAATGACATTGATACAATAACTATCAATATAGGTGAAGATAACTGACTATTTCGTCAAGTGAAAAGAGAGAATAGTGGAAACCCCTCCTCTTTTACTGCGCAAGGGTTTGTGTTCTATAGGCTATTACCCAAAAAGCATGCACGGATGCATAATTCGAAAATCCACCCGAAATAGTCGCAATATAACGGTAAACTGTTTTATTTTAGACTTACTATAATGTAACTACTAAAGGTTGTAGCCAGCGAAGTTTCTGTCTACCCTGAACAAATTGTAACGCATAATTTGTTAAGTCTGTGGCAAGATTCAAACACTGGTTACTTGCATGGGGGTCCGCATCTCTAACCGCTACGCTATTTAACAAGGAATAGCCAGCCAGTCAGTCAATCAGTCACTCACTCACTCACTCAGTAAGAGACATTTGCTTTTCTTGGCTGGCTCCGCTTATGGGGTCTGGCAAAAATCATCCATTGCAGAGTAAGGCTGTAACATATCACATTTTAGAAAATGTACAGGGGTCTGAATACTTTCCGAATGCACATAAGAGATCTACTTAAGAAAATGTCAAATATATTCCGTTAACAGCACAGGATCAAATTCATAAAATGTGTGGATGAACACAATCACACACCCCTCCCTTTAACTAATCACATTCTCAACTCAGCTTCAACAAGGAACTGGGGAATTGTGGTGTTCAAGTCAAACACTATTTCTCTCTAATTTGAGCCCCCCCACCCATATTCTCTTTCTGTGGAGCCATCATCTGTAGCCAGCCAAGCAGAAAATGAAAACAATTTTTTCGGCCTGAGAGAGAGTGTGTATGTTGAACTGTGCTTCTCCTGCTGTTTTATGACTTCATGCAGAGTTATACAGAGACAGGGCCTGTATGTATGTACTGTTTGCTTGTGTGTGTGTGTGTGTGTGTGTCAATCTATGCTTTTTTGTGTGAGTGTGTCACAGACATTATCTGTGCCCGTCTCTCCATTGGATGGCAGCAGTTAAACCAGAGGTAATATAAGCACTGAAACAAACCTCCTTCTATTGCCTTTATAAAGACAACCAATATTGTACTGTAGAGGGTCCTTAAAGCAGTGCTAAATTCTGACCATATTGAGCTAAAAATTCAGAAATGTTACAGATGTTAAGTCATTTAATGGGATGTTTTAAAGGTGTATGTGGTTGTGGGCCGATATGAGCATGTGTTATCGCAGCTACTCCGTCGAACCTCACCATGCACAGTCTTACTATGCATTTCCTGTACACTTTCACCCTCACAGACAAAATGAAGACTTTGTATTTTCCGTAGAATGAAGGGACCATGTTGATGCAGAATGAAGGGAACATGTTGATGTAGAATGAAGGGAGTATGTTGATGCAGAATGAAGGGAACATGGCTAGCTGTCTTTGGTATGCAGATAATGAATATTCACTCTGTGTCCCAACTCTATCATACACACACACACACACACACACACACACACACACACACACACACACACACACACACAGAAGGTGTTCGCCACTTCCTCCCTGATGTTTCTGTCAGAGGCCAACTAGAAAAACCTGACAGGAAGGCAGTCCTACATGAATGACCTTGACTTCACAGAGAGCAGGGCAACTCGAGTACAAAACCACCTAAGGAACTGACACACACATACTGTACAGACGCGCCCAGAAACAAACTCTGCGGGGTACAGGGGTTAGATGCATTTCATGCCTCTTCATGACACAGGTAGTTGGTTCTTTTTCCCTGTGGTAATTTCATCTCCAATTGAAGCAGGAAGCGTTGGCTTTGCACTATAAATCTCTCTGTTAGTGGCAGGCTCTGGGGAGCAGTACAGACCACAGCCACTTCCTCCCATCACTGAATAAAACATCCCATTTAGAACCTACAGCCACACACCATCAATCATGACATCACCACACACACACAAACAGAAGTGAGGGGTGAGGGACAGAGACTGAGAGGCAGAGAAGGAATGGGGTGAAGAATAAGTAGGAGGAGAAGAAAGGAGGAAGAAAATGGAGGAGTAGGGGGAAGAAGACATAGTAGAAGAATATGATGGAGAAGAACAAGAGACATAAAGATGAGGTAGAAAGGGAGAAAGAGAAGAATAGGGCACGTTCATGTCTCTCATTGTGTGAATGCTAAGTGCACGCCTCTTTTACTGGAACATGTAAACGACTATGACCCTTTGAATAATTGCCGTCCAATAAAAAAGTATGTAATTACTGTTAACCTCAGATTGATTCCTCTATGTTGCACACAGTGGTGAAGTGAGGCATGTGTGTGCATGTGTGATTGTATGTGTTTTCGTATGCGCAAAGCAAGCCCAATTAATCAGCCATTTCCATATGGTATCTCTAAATGCTCAGAAATAAGCTGCTACCCTGCGATCCTGAGAGTCCACTGGCTCCTGGGTAATGGTGAGGATCTATAGAGGAAAAGCTAGAGCTCCCAGGCTTAGCCCGGCATTGTAATTTCAATAAATGGGAACGGTGTGTTGAGTTAGAAGGGAAAAGAGTGGGTGGGAACTTTGAGACAGGCACTGCATTTATCTACTATATCTTTTTTTTGAAGACAGAATTTTCCTGATTGAGAGGTTGAATAATATTATTCGAGCAGCAATCATTTGTGCATTAGGGGAACACTGTACTTGGAAAAGAATAGTTTGTGACTGAATCCTACTGACTCAAACTGTCAATTAGCACCAGCAGCACTCCCGGGCCTGTGTGTAGGTCTTTGTCTGTTTGTGTGGTTCTGAGCAGTACAACTGAGAATGAAGTGCAGCTGGGCTCTAAGGTGGAAACAGCATCTACTTTACTGTCCTGGAGGGCAGGAAGCTCTGACACCCTCAGCTCTGACACCTAAGAACACCTGATTCACACAGGACCCTACTAACTGTCATGAAACAGATGGAGGCATTCAAAAGGCACTCTTCAAAAACCCTGTGTTGCCCCAGTAGTGTGTTACTAAATGTGACAAACTCTCTCCCAAGGTGAAGCCAAGCACAGAGAGCATTACCAATCATCTGCAGAACTACCACGTTACAACCTGACACTTACATCCACTCAGAAACAACTTTTGGGACTTTTGCAGTATATGCTAAAGCAAATCCATAAGTCATGTGTGTTTCAATTAAATGTTACCCACCCTTTAAGAGCTGTTTGACAGAGGCCATGGACCTGAAGTTGAAAGATTGTGTAGTGACATGCCCACATCTTGTCCTGGCCCCAAAGAACAAGAACACGACAAGATCGATTGAAACTATGTTGTTAATCAATCCCAGCCAATAACTTATGATCATACATGTGTGTGTTCCAGCTCTCCAGCGGTCCAGATCTAATAGCTAGCTGGTTATTTACAGCCGGATCAGGGAGCTGCATTCAGCCCGTGTGTTGTAGATCACTCTGCATGTACAGACTGAGCACGCTCCAAAGACACAGCCATAAAACAGGAGCATGCTCTGAGCTTGATTACACTGGCTAGAGTGTGTCTGCTAACAGCTAGGGTAAGGGGATCGCTTAACAGTCAGCTGGAGCCCGCACACACTCACATTGCAGACAAACATATACTGGTTCTATGTTAAATATTTAGCATCTAGGAGAATAAAAACAAGCTGGTTTTGAAATACATTGAATCAGGCATTGAAAACTGATTAGTGAAACTGTTTTTCCAAGCATGTTTTTTGCATTACCAAACATGCTGCCAGGAGGGCAGCCCAGATGGTAGTAAAAACAAACTTTCTGACATAACAGACTTTTAACCATCTTCAGAGATATTTGTTCTCTGTTTACCAGAACATCAGCAGTAAAGGGACGGGATATATGGATAGGATGTGTGGGGTCCATCAGTAACAGGCATCATGTCCTATCTATTTTCCTTTGTTCAGAGTAAGTCAGCACTTATGCGTTGTGTTATGTTTCTCATGCCCATAATCTCTCAGCTGAAAGAGTAGTGAGTCGAATTCCAACCTATGATGCTGCAGTACAGGTGACATATCATTTTGAATGGGAATTTTTTTTCTCTCCAGGTGGTACAGTTGGCTGTTTTCTCCAGGTGGTACAGTT
>JACXGI010010932.1:0-26362 GCA_016801175.1 Esox masquinongy | reverse complement strand
GCCTGAAGAAGGCCACGTTGGAGAGGTAGTTGGTAATGATGGACATGCAGCTCAGCTTGGTTTGGTGTTTCATCTCCAGGAACTGCTGCAGGCCATTTCCCCACTTCTTGTTGCGCTCAACGATACCGGTGCAGCTATAATCCACCGGGAGAATTTGTTCCCCCTCTACTATGTACTCCTGACCCTGCTGAACCTTGATGGCCAGGAAGGCATTTTGAACCCAAACCCTTAGATTCTTTTCCACCAGCTCCTTCAGGAACCCAGGGACTCGGGTTTTGTGTTTATCTGTTCCACACTGACATTTGTCATTCTTGTCTGGTTCACATGAGCTAAACTGCAGCCGATCTTTCACACCCACCACAATGGCGTCACAGAGGGTCTCTTCGTCCTCATACAGAGAACAGCACAGACCTTCTTCCAGAACCAAAAAAGATAATTTTTTTCTCCCTCACTTTTCCTGTCATTGTCTGAGTGACGCTGCAGGGTCCCTCGCTGGTCCTGAGTGTAAGTGACGAACTGATAAGGGAACTCCTCCTCAGCCAAGGAGAAGAAATGCAGCATTGTGTCCTGGGACACTGTCTTTAATTTCTCTGTTAGTTTCTCTGTAGAGTCACAGTCCTTGCAGAAGCCATCGGGTATCAACCTACTGACCTCTGCCAGCTGTAACACTGTGAGCGGCTTCACACCATCTTGAGTCTCCACAGAGTCAAACAGGGCTTTGTGAAAAGGCAGGACGGGGCCTCGGATCATGGAGCCCGTGTCCGTTGGCACCAGACCGTACTGGCTGACGATACCCCAGATCATGGCCAGGACAATATTGAGGTGCTGCATAGGAGCAACATCAGTGGAGAGATAGGTCATCTGTACTCCCTTGTCCAACAGGAGAGAGTCCACCTCATCCACAATGACGCACTGGAATCCACGGCCAGGCCTCACCTCCTTCATCTCAAAGCTCTGGCGCAAGCAGTCTGCGGCGAAGTTCTCGGCCGTGCCATAGACTACATCACAACTGTAGCACCTCCAACGATCCTCGTCTTTGTCCGTGTTGCAGTCGACAGAGACATCAAATAGGCTGTAGAATGGACGCCACTCATCAGCATCTCTCTTGGACAAAATGGGAGAGCAGGAGAGCACATCCACTCTCTCCCCTCGCAGAGCCCTGAAGGCTGTGAACATGGCTACGACACAGGACTTCCCCTCACCTGTTCCAAGCTGCAGCAGCCTCCCTGAGACAGAAAGAGCCAGCAGACACCAGCTGACTATCTGAGTTGTTCTGGGCCACCAGCCCTGTGTCTTATACACAGCTTTGCAGAGAGCAAAAAGGACTGCAGCCAGCTCCTCTATCTTCAAAGTACAGTTCTTCAGGGAGCCTTTGGAAAATCTTGGGACGGTCCTAATCTTGCAAGTCCGCCAAGACGCTACAATGCCCCTCACCTCTTGGAGTGTGGTCTCTGTGATGCTTCTGTTTGATTCACAGATTTCTTGGAGAATGTCTTCCAGGCTCTTCTCACACTCTGTGCTCAAGGAGTCTCTGAGCCGAGAAATTAGGTGAGTGGTGGAGGCTTCAGAGTCTAGCAGCTGAGTCAGTGAGCATCCATCTCTGTCCCTGAAGCTGGGAGAGACACAGTGGATTTCCAGGGAATGAAGCACTGTCAGGACCGAGGTGAAAAGGTTTTCCCCTTTTCTGAACTTTTTCACCAAGAAAATCAATAGGTTCAAAGCATCTACCGGAGCCCATCGTCCACTCCTTACCAGGTCTGACAGTTTAGATAGAGATTCTATGCAGAGTTCCTCACTGCAGTTCTGTACTGCTGTGGCAGTCAGCAGCTCATAGCACTGTTCCTTTGTCTGTGTGTCACAAGTAGACCTGAGGAAAGTTTCCAGGAACCTCAACATGTACTGCTGATCCGGACAAATGGCCTGCTTTGAGAATTGCTGGAAAATTGTCACCAGGTCCTCTCCAAACGGTAGCTGGATGTCTTTAGCGAGGGTTGAGAGCGTGTTGAGGAATGTGTGCATTAACATGAAGCACTGATCGGCATTGTTTTTTGAGGTTGGCAGCAGAGAGTGCAGGAGTTCAGTCAGATTCTGTGCAAGCTCTGAGCCTTGGGACAGCCTGGGGAAGCACAAGTCTCTGTTTGACAGAGGTTGTCCAAGAATGAGGTAGTCAGGCAGTGGTGCCAAGCCTCTCCCCCTTGGACCAGGTCTATGCTGGAGGAAGTCATGTATAAAGCTCTCAAGGCTGCCAAAGACAATGTCAGACTCACAGTGCTGGGTAAATGGGACAGTAGTGCTTGTTTGCACTTTAATTCCAAGCATCTGGTAGAATGAATACCAGTCCTGTGGCCTATAGGAGGGAGAGCCCAGCACTATACCCACCCGTCTGCCCTGAAAGACCATCAGGGCTGCATGCATGGCTGCCACACAGGGGTCTCTTTCCAGTGTGAGGAACTCATTGTCGCTGTTATTTATAGCCAGGTTACACCATCTGACCATTTGAGCTACTGTGGGCCACCTGCCCTGTGTCTGGAGCACTGCTCTGCTCAGGCTGGAAAGTAGTATTCTCAGCTCTGTTGTCCCAAACCTGGAGCCTCTCAAAGAGCCCCTGTAAAGGCTTTTGTGAGATATAACTGCATTGACTTTTTTTTTAATTTCGCCCTGATTGTCTTTCATTTCTTTGTGCACGGTATTGATCACACTCCACAGACATTCTGGCTCTGGCACCTGGGCAAGGAGGAACTCCAGGCTGTGTGTGCTTTCCTTCTGCAGCTCCTTGTCTAAACCACAGTAAAATGTGTTGAAATCACATGTTGACTCCAGCAGGGTGTTTAATGAGTGGCCCTGCTTGTCTCTCCAGGATGAGGGCAGATTGTGCTGTTCCACCAGCTCTAGGACACAGAGCGCACCACTGGGGCTCACCCTACTCTGTGCCAAACTCCCTATTAAGTCCAGTGCCTCCAGGGGTGTCCAGTTAACTTCCAAAAGTGCCAGTACTGCTGGAGACAGAGCAGCAAAGGAATCTGTTTCTGTAAGTGGCAACTGCCCTACAGCATCTAAGATCAGCTCCAGACACTTCTCCCGGGCACCCAAAACTGGGCCTGTTTCCTTCTCCAGGGCTCTGAGGAGGAGCTCCAGGAACTTGACAAGGAAGAGTTGCTCCAAGGAGATGTCTTCCTGACTCCATTCATTAGCCACAGAGAAGACGCTCAGCTGGGAATCAGGCCTGTCCTCAAAGAGATGAGTGTAAGTCAAGAACAGGGCCTGTGTGAAGTTGAGACATTGCCACTCCTCTTCCTCTGCTACTGCAACCGTCACTGCATGTCCCACTGTCTGTACTGCCAGCTGCAGCTGGTCAGCAGCACACTCCAGAGAGGCATCGCTGTGAGTGTCCAGTGCCATCACACAAAGCTCTGCGAGCAGGATCTGAGTGTGAGTCAGAGTGTCCATCGGTGGCGGCTCCTCCCATTCCTGGAACAGGAGCTCCTGGAGAGAGCAAGAAAGGGACAGGACCTGCTGGGGTCAGAGTCTTCTGAGATATATTTCTCCCTCAGGGATGCCACACTTTTGAGACAGGATGCTGAGTAATCCTCTGTCTGGCTGTCTGCTGTCTGGGGAGCTGCACTGTGACTGGAATGTCTCTCTGACCACTGTGGATTCACACCTCTCTTCCTCTACTCTTCTCTCCTTTCTCTTCTTCTCCTGCAGCTCAGTCTGAGTCTTTTCCAGTCTAAACCTCACTTTCCTCGTTCTTCTCTTCTCCTGCCTCTCTCTCCTCTCCTCCTCCCTCAGTCTTCTCTCCTCTTGTCTCCTTTTCCTCTCTTCCTCTAGTCTCCCGTTGCTCTCCTCCTCCCTCAGTCTTCTTTTCACCTCCTGTCTCCTTCTCCACTCCACGTCTTGTCTCCTTTTTCTCTCCTCTTCCCTTACTCTTCTCATCTCCTCCTTTCTCCTTTTCCTCTCATCCTGTAGTCTCTTCTTCCTCTCCTCCTCCCTCAGTCTTCTTTCCTCCTCCTGAGTCCTTCTCCTCTCCTCCTCTAGTCTCCTGTTGCTCTCCTCCTCCCTCAGTCTTCTTTTCACCTCCTGTCACCTTCTCCACTCCACCTCTTGTCTCTTTTTCCTCTCCTCTTCCCTTACTCTTCTAATCTCCTCCTTTCTCTTTTTCCTCTCCTCCTCTAGTCTCCTATTCCTCTCCTCCTCCCTCAGTCTTCTTTCCTCCTCCTGTGTCCTTCTCCTCTCCTCCTCTAGTCTCCTGTTCCTCTCCTCCTCTCTCAGTCTTCTCTCCTCCTCCTCTCTCCTTCTCTCCTCCTCCTCTCTCTGTCTCCTCTCTTGTCTCCTATTCCTCTCCTCCTCCCTCAGTCTTCTTTCCTCCTCCTGTGTCCTTCTCCTCTCCTCCTCTTGTTCCCTGTTCCTCTCCTCCTCTCTCAGTCTTCTCTCCTCCTCCTCTCTCCTTCTCTCCTCCTCCTCTCTCTGTCTCCTCTCTTGTCTCCTTTTCCTCTCCTCCTCCTCCCTCATTTGCACTTCCTCTGCATCCTGCTTTCTCCTGTAACACTGCCTGCATAAGTTTAATTTCATATCTACAAGCCTACCTATCAGGCTCATATTATAATCCGAATCCAAAAAAAGTCTGATAAGAAAAGTCAGAAAGTCAATCCCTATTACTTTCCCACACTCTCTGCAGAACACAGCTCCCATACTGAAAACCAAATCTGATCCCTCTGGCTTGGTTCCTCTGTGACTGAAGAGATGATCGGAAACCTAGAAGACAAAAAACATATTTATTAACATATACAGTGGCTCTTAAACATATTCACCCCCCTTGAAGTTTTCCACATTTTATTGTGTTACAACATGCAATTAAGGCAGATTTAATCAGGTGTTTTTGCCATTGATTAATACAAAAAAGACAATGTGATAAATAGGATTATATCACCTTGTCATATTAATATTAACCCTAACCAAGTTGAATTAATCATAGTAATAATCTTGTCCCCACTCATTTAAATTACACTTGTAACTATATAATGGTACCCTCCCGCCAACACTCCTGTAGCTGTTGACAATTCACCTGCTTTTAAAAACTATAAGGGACTTGGGTTTCTACATTTCAATATACAGTTTGTTGTCTAAAATAGATTTTATTAAGATTTCAATCCAATCCTGACTTCTTTATTTTATCTGAAACTTGGTTATGAAGAATAGTTATACTCTCAAACACTATTGATGCTTGCTAGTGTTATAATTTTTATGAAAACTTTTTGTCAGGCATAAAGAGATAGTGGAAACAGGGTATACATAATGGTAACCTTGCCAATCACAATCAGTAATAATATCATCATTCTAAAATTGCAGTAATGGAATTAAAATGAGTTGATAATATTAGTAAGAGCAATCACATTAATGAACAATTGCCACTCAATAACTCAATTTAAATCAATAACGACAGTCTAAACCGATCAGCCAAAACATTAGACAGATGAAGTGAATAGCACTGATAATCTTGTCAGTGGATGGAATATATGTGCAAGTGAACATTGTCGTCAAAGTTGATGTGTTAGAAGCAGGACAAATGGGCAAGCGGAATGGATTTGAGTGACTTTGAGAAGGGCCAAATTGTGATGGCTAGACGACTGGGTCAGAGCATCTCCAAAACTGCAGCCCTTGTGGGGTGTTCCCTGTCTGCAGTGGTCAGTACCTAACAAAAGTGGTCCAAGGAAGGAAAAGCTGTGAACCGGCGGCAGGGTCATGGGGCGGCCAAGGCTCACTGATGCACGTCAGGAGCGAAGGCTCACCCGTGTGGTCCGATCCAACAGACGAGCTACTGTAGTTCAAATTGCTGAAAAAGCTAATGCTGGTACAGATAGAAAGGTGTCAGAACACACAGTGCATCACAGTTTGTTGCGTATGGGGCTGCGTAGCCGCAGGGCAGTCAGGGTGCCCAAATTCTCCACATCTCAATCCAGCATCTGTGGGATGTGCTGGACAAACAAGTCCGATCCGTGGAGGACCCACCTCACAATTTACAGGACAACTTACAGGATGTGCTGCTAACGACTTGGTGCCAGATGCCACAGCACACCTTCAGAGGTCTAGTGGAGTCCATGCCTCAACGGGTCAGGGCTGTTTTGGTGGAAAAAGGGGGACCTACACAATATTAGGCAGGTGGTCATAATGTTATGGCTGATCGGTGTATACTTACAGTAGTATATGAGCATGAATACAAAACTGTGGGGTAATAACAAATGTCTGTTGAGGTAGAGTGGAAGTGTATTCGACGGAGAGGTGTGTCTGGCCCCACCAAGTCTCCAACAGTCCCTTGGTGAGTTTAATCAGGGGTCCTGCATAACATTTGCTTCACTAAAGACCTGGAACACCAGGTGTGGGCCATCAGCCCCACCCTCCTGAGCTCACCTGAAGAGGTGTGAAAGTCTGATTAAACTGGAATGTAACTAAATGCATTATATTGTGGACATTAATCTGTAGTGTTTGGATTTCCCCTGTTCCCTATAAAGGGCTGAATAGTCTGATATGCTTTATTGTTCTGTACAGGTTATAGATCAAACTTCACAAGAACATTGTACAAATGTCTGTCCTTGTTGCATGCCTGACAACTGGTGGCAACGCCCCGTCCATTCAATAATTTTGTATTGATTAAGTGGGAACACAAAATGTCCTTCATTGTGTGTTCATTGTGATTGCCAAGGTAAAGTAATGCTAATGAATATTTGGGGGAGTGTTTTAGATGTATGATTTTAGGATAAATAGCCATGTCAGTAGTAAATGTAGGGTATATTGTGTCACTTTGGTGATTTATGACCCTGGTGGGCAGGGCTTCCAGATTGATTTGACAGGTGGGCGGGACATCCGGTTTGCTGGGTGGGACTTCCTGTATGACTTGTGTTAGGGCGGAACTTCCGGAATGACGTATGCATGTCTGGTGACTTTGTAATTTATGATTGCATTGATGTGTCCATGTTTGATGTTTTACAACGACTGATAAGCACCCCGGACGAGTGTTATAACAGGTGCGATATGTTTGATGTTTAACAATGGGGTCTTAGGGTTCCGGAATGTTAAATTCCCAGGCAATAAATAAGTTTTATATAAGCAGTAAGATGTTTGGTGTTTAACAAAAGGGCGCCAGGGTTCAGCAATTCTATAAACCCCTGGCATTTTATGTTCCGATAAGTGCTACAACAGATGTCCTACAACTAGTATGTCCTACAACTAGTGTGCAACCTTCCATGTTTTACAATGTGCGTGTAGCATGGTGCTTTTGTAGCATGGTGTTTTTCCACAAGCTCAGAATTAGGTGTGGGAAACATGCTTTTTTGTGTAAGATATAAAGAAGGGGTCGGGACTTAAAATTTTGGAGAGTTTCAGCCCATTTCTCATTGTAACAAGAAATGGGCCTTAAGATCAGATCTGCCCATAGTAATGGTCCCTTAATAACCACTAGTACAAACTGTAGTATATGCAGGTTGAAAAACATCCCGTTCTTCACGGTTTGTAGTCCAACAAAGCACTACAGTTAACAAACATCACATGAGCAATGCTATTATTTTGAAGGAACAATCAATTCATAGGCCAACCACACATTATGACTAGGTTTAAAATATTGTTAAAAATAAAAACAATGATTTTGGTACATGTGTATGTATGAAAAATTGTGATTTTTGTAATAAAAATGGTTGTTTTAAGTCAGCATTAACTTTTAAGTTGCATTATATGGCAAAACATTACAAAGTTACCCGGAAGGTAGCGTATAAATTTGCATGAACAACAGTGAATCGTTGACAGGTCAAGATAAGTTTTTCAGGTAATCAAAACATTTGTAAAGGCGTCTTATGAAATTGTACAACGCGAGATTGTTTGCTTCACATTGGTAGAAATGTTTAACAGGCAACAATGGTTACGAACTGTGAGTTTGAGAATACCTGTCTGTGTTAGTGTGGGCGGATGCTGGGACTTCCGTGTAAGATGTGCTGCCTTCTCGTAATGACTTGAACCAACTCGCGAAATCCGATTTTTGATTGCTGTATTATGGACTTGTGTTTGTTAAATGTTGAAGAGATTAATGGCGATATGGTGACAATAGACAGCTTTTATATGTAAGCGGATGAGTTTGCCGTTAATAGATAAAATTAAATGACGTGATGTCACAGCTGAGCCGCGATAACTAACAAGAACGGCGTTTCTATCGAACAGGAAGTATCAAGATATTTGGTTGTCAAAAGTCAACAACTATCTGAACTAGCTAGTTAAGCTTTATACACAATTTTAATCTAACGTGAAGAACGATGACATGTAACCAATGAGAAAGTTAAGAGGTGTGACCTGCTGGAGGCGGCCCGGCTGCTATGTAAAGACAATATTAAATCCGCGGCTTCCACAGAAGTCAGCTGTTGTTTCCAGCGCAGAGTATGCTGTTTACGTTGTAAGTACAAGTTATTTTATTTGATAGTCATTGATTTGAATTGTGTTGCAATTACAAACGCTAACAAACAACACATTTGAACTTTTTAAGAATGTGTAAATCGATTTTACGATTGAGCAATCCATGCGCTTTTATCTGTCTTTCATATTGTCTGTTTAAATCTCTGGTTTAGGCTGAGCGGGATTAAACCCAGCCGTGTTTGGTAAACACATTTTTGGGCCTTCAAATGTTGGCAAGTAGACTTTTGACATTATTGTTAATTACCTGTATACGCTTGTTAACCCTCTTTATATTTATTTCAGACCAAGTGACCAGCATCAGTGTCAGTTGGACTGGGCGGTTGTGATCTTACACAACCTGAACAGATACTTTTTGTGTAAGTCTAAATATTTACAGACATTTTCAGTCTTGTACTAAAATGTTATTAACAATTACAACAATATGCATACAGCTGAACCTTTGTCCTCTATTTACCAACCAACAGATTGAGGACCCCCGGTGATGATACAGAGTACATCACAATAATGGCTTCAGTTACGGACACCCCACCTTGTGGCTGCACAGCGTCAGGGGATTTTTGTTTCATTGTTTTCTTTCATGCTTGAAAGCTGAAGGTAATACATATTTTACTATCAACTCATCAAAACTGTTATGTATGTAAATGTATGTTTGAGTTAGAATATTTTAACCTGTAAGTGGATCGTTATTTACACGTTAAGCTAGAGAAATGGCGAAAAATAATGCTAACAACAGACCAGAGATGGAACAACCAACAACATCTACACATGATCAACAGACCACACCCCAAAATACAAATGAACCGGCCATTACTTTGTTACACAGCGATCCACACAATAATCCTCAGATGCAAGGTTTGTTAACCGAGCTTAGTAGCCCCCGTTTTTCACATGATCTAGTTGACTCTCCTCCGAGCTCTCTGATGCAAACTCATTGCAATGATGGCGATGTTAGAGTTATACAACGTAATGCGTTTGACAACGCTGAATTACGACAGTTGTTAAATTTACAAAATACTGGTTAAGTTGGGGATTTTGGCACATTCTATGCAATCATTATGGCAGGCTTGGATACTTTGATTGTTAGAGCTTCAGACTTTGTACACGGGCCTGGTGATCGTCTGCAGATTGAGTTGATTGGTGAATCTCTGATATCCCCCGTACATGTGACCATGAGAGCAGATGAAGATAATGAATGCACGTTTGGTAATTTACTTGAAAGTGTTATGCAGAGTAATGCTAAGATTATGATTGATGAATCACTAGAGCTGGTGGTACAAATTGTCAACAACCGTGCGGGTGGTGCCCCGCGACGTGAAGCTCAAACACTGTTGATAGAGCAGATTATCAATAAAAAAAGAAGGCATTTATATGTGGCTGTGAATAATGATTCTACACGTTTTTCTGTTTGTTTGATGGGTATGTTCAACCCACAGTACACATATGCTGAGGCCCTGGTTAGTGGTCGTGAGTTACATGCGGGAGCTGGTTTAGCATTAGATGATTGTGTGGCATTCACAGATATTGTTCGGTTTGAAGAAATGACAGGGTGTAAAATTGTTGTCTTCCATCGAACACAGGATGGTCACTTTACCAAGTTTCAAAACAGCGAGGACACCCACACTAGAACCATCTTTATGTACTTGCACGATAACCATTTCTATGGCATCATGAATCTGAAGGGTTTTCTGGGTGTCTCATATTTTTGTGAGTGGTGTTATACAGATATTTTAACACCCGAGGCGATCATGGCTGTAAACATAGCTGTAGTGTCTGTCTTCATGAAGATTGTCATACCCAACCCCTTAACACAAAGCAGTGCCCAGACTGTAAGCGGATATGTTATTCTGACTTTTGTTATAGGCAGCATAAATGCTTGAAGCACCACAAAAGTGTGGGTCATTGGGTTAGCAGGTGTGACCAGAAGAAATACTGTGTTGATTGCGGCCGTCATTACAACATTAGTATTACCAACTATAAGGCACACAAGTGCACGGCTAACGTGTCCCAATTGTAACGTCGATCTGGCGGTTGAAATGAACCATCAGTGTTTCATAAAACCCTCTAAGCCTGAGGACCCCAGTTTGCGCTACATATTTTATGATTTTGAGACAATTACCAATCCGGTGAATGGTGTACACACTGCAAATGTTGTGTGCGCAATAAGCTTTGATAAAGAGACATGGTGTTCAGCCGGAGATGGTTGTGTCGCTGCTTTTTTCCAGAAGTTTAGGCAACCAAAATATAATGACTACGCATTTATAGCACACAACTCTAAAGGTCTCGATGGTTACATCTTGATGCAGTACTTTGCTAACAATTGTATTGGCACGACACTTATTGCTAATGGTAGCAAGCTCATGATTTTTACAGACAGCACATTCAATCAGAGATACATTGATAGTCATTGCTTCCTACCGATGAAGCTGGCGGCCTTGCCACGCGCTATGGGTTTTAAGGATTCGAAAAAAGGCTACTTTCCTTACAAGTTTAACATCAAGGACAATGAGAACTATGTTGGCCCCCATCCGGAACCGCATTACTACGGTATGAATACCATGATGGCTAAAGAAAAAGATGAGTTTTTGCAATGGTACACAACTATTTCCGCAGACCCCTTTGTCATGTAGGATGAAATAAAGGCTTACTGCGTGAATGATGTGGTCATCTTGAGAGAGGGTTGTACGCGCTATAGACTCAAGTTCCTGGAGTGTGGTGGTGTTGACCCATTCCGATTGGGCATCCAGACATAATCTTTCAAGATTTCAAAACGCAAGACACCTACTTTTGTATTGTTAAGGCTACGATGTGTCCACCAAAAGGCTTTTATCACCCCGTTTTACCGCACAGGGTCGGCGGTAAGCTGTTCTTTCCCTTGTCTAGATTATGTGCAGTCTGAAAACCAGCTAACTGATGGTTCACATATTGATTCAGAAAGATCTTTAACTGGTACCTGGGTTTCTATTGAGCTGGTTAAGGCTGTTGAGAAAGGTTATCGCATTGTGAATATATTTGAAGTCTGGGATTTCACCAGGACATCAGATAATCTTTTTGCAGATTACATGAGAACATTCCTGAAGCACAAGCAGGAAGCCAGCGGCTTCCCGCCATCTGTGGTTGACGATGATGCTAAAGACCAGTATATCCATGAATATCATGAAAAGGAGGGTGTGCAGCTTGACAAGGAAAACATTGTTGTAAACAGTGTTAGGCGATCTTTGGCTAAATTGTCAATGAATAGTCTTTGGGGTAAGATGGGTGAGCGGTCTAACCTTATGAACACGATGCTAATTACAGATCCGGAGGAGTTTAGCCACTACCATTTTTCCAGTGAAATAGAAGTTGGCTATTTCTCTTTCATCTCAGATACAGTTGCGATGGTACAGTGGTGTTACACAAAACAGTCACCAATCAAACCACGTAACGGCAACGTTTTTTATTGCCGCGTTCACAACTGCTTATGCTAGACTCGAGTTGTATTCACTCTTGGAGAAGTTGGATAGACGTGTACTCTACACAGACACTGATTCAGTGATCTTTGTCACACGCCATGTGGATTGGGTGCCCCCACTGGGGCCATTCTTGGGTGACTTGACCGATGAGTTACCAGATGGTGACAGCATCGCTCAAATTGTTAGTGGTGGGCCAAAGACATACGGTTACAAAACCGTTAAAGGTCTGACCTGTCTCAAAGCAAAAGGCATTACACTCAACAGCTACAACACAACCATTGTTAATTTGGAGACGCTAACACGACTGGTTGAAAACTTTGTACGAGGCGTGGGTGGTGATGATGACCACGTCCTTGCTAATGCAGACACAATTGCGAGAGATAAAAGAACGTTCACATTGAAAAACCGAGTAGTGTCTAAGCGTTTCAGAGTTGTGTACAACAAGCATGTACTCCTCCCTGATTACAGCACAAGGCCTTCAGGTACTAAATCACATTCTAGAATGGATAGCGGTTTTGACCCGCGACTTCAACACCCATTCAGCTGTGTCATTAGTTGCCCCAGTAACTCGGGTAAAACATATTTTGTGAAGATGTTGTTGGATAATGCTGACGTTGTTTTCTCCAAAGAAATTCAGAATATCGTCTGGGTTTATTCATGTTGGCAACCACTGTATGACAAAATGTTGAAAGTGAGGGAGATTACTTTTATAGAAGGTCTACCAACATCGCTGTGTGATGACGATCTGCTACCGATTCAGAAACACAACCTTTTAATTATTGACGATTTAATGAAAAGTGCATCAGAGAGTTTAGAGATGGAGAGAGTTTTCACACAATATTCACACCACTGTAACCTGAGTGCAATTTACCTTGTCCAAAACATGTTTGTTAAAGGCAAATCTAGTACTAGAACTATTAACTTGAACACAAACTACCTCATCTTGTTTAAAAACCCCTGTGACAATCAGCAGATTAGCATTTTAGGCAGACAGATATACCCCGGTCTTTCTTGGTTGTTCATGGAGAGTTTTAAAGACGCAACACATCCGCCTTTTGGTTATTTACTTATTGAATTTAAAGCTACAACACCAGAAGACTACCATCTGAGAACGGGGTTGTTTTCAGGGGATTGGCCTGTCATGTACGTTCCTAAGAAAGTTTGATCATGTCTAAACGCATTAACTGAAATTTACCACTTTTGAAGATGCTATTTAATGTACCGGCAAGTCAACGAAAAGTTATTTTAGAATCAGCGTCCACCGACCTCATTCTATCACTCTGTGAAATAGCTCTTAATCTAAGGTGCGGAAATATACCCTTAACAGAATCTCAACTTCGAAAAGTAAAGAGACAAAAAGCCGACATTATAACATGTCTGGAAAGAACACTTCAGTCGCAAAGAAAAGAAAGACCATCAACCAATCTGGAGGTTTTCTACTACCGTTACTAAGCGTTGCAGTACCATTCCTAACCAATCTAAATGCATCGAGGCACGGTTAAACAACATGGATCATGCTCAGAAAATGTTTCTGGTGCCACAACATCAGTTAGAAAAACTGCGAGAATCCAAAACGACTAGCACCGATGTTAGACAATCTGTTGAAAATGATTTGGACTCATCAATTCGCAATATACTGTTGAAGCCTGATATGGATTTACATGAGAAAGTTAAAAGATATTCTGCCATTTTACAAAGATTTTTGACTGTTGTGAGACAGGGGGAGCTTGACACAAATTCACGGACTTTAAGTCTACCCGGGTCTGAGACTGGGCCTGATGTAGTAAACATGACTGAGACTAAGCAAACTGTTGACCAAAATGTTAACCTTTTTGATGACATTTTGGATAATGTGCCTGCGAGGTGTAGGAAGAACGTTGAATATATTCTTAATAGAATGCACAGGTCTAAAGATTTGACTTCATGGACTTCAAATGGTGAATTCATTTATAACTTTATAACTCAGACCTCTTGTCATTAAATAGAGAAAGAACACACAATTTTGTCCACACATGGTTGAAATCATGTCCTGGACTTGTTTTGAACTGTATTCCACATTCTCACAGGTTTGCACTGATTGACTTGGGAAAATACGTAAAATCTGGGGGGTTTCCAAAACTGTCATAAAACCTTCCAATGCCATCGTCTGTTATGTAAATAGCTAGCCAGTGCTCCCTGGGGTGATTGCTCAGGTGTGTATTAACAATCATCATTGATGCAACATGCCGGACTTGTCCACTAGGTAGTTGGTCGCATGCCAGCACACCGTAGAAATGAGTCCTAGATGAAAATTGGTTCACCACACCGGTCAACTCTGCGGTATTAATTTCCACACCTTTTTCCTAATAGTAGTCAACCATGACTTGTCGCCGGTTCTTCACTTCAATAATGGAGTCAAAAATTGAATAAACAACCAAATTAATTGTGTGGGGTAGTGGTTGTCTGAACCTCATCTCAAGTCGTACATTCCCTGACTTTATCAAGGATAGGTGCTGACCACATTCCTCATATGGCGTACAGTTGAATGCATAAAGGGCATAGCCGTGTAAGAAGTCAGACCTGTCAATAGCCAAGGCTTGGTCCTTTAGGTGTTTTCCTGAAGCTAAGGCCAATTGGTAAAATTCACACACTGCTGACCCTGTTGTGTAATTTGGTTGGAATGGTTTGCTAGGAAATTGCTGACCATCTACATACATGGCAATAAACTACAAATTATAATGTTTGAAATTAAATGGATTTTTTGTGTAACTTCCTGTAAAACTGTCATTGTCCACCAATCCAACGACAATACATTTTGGCAGAGGTCCTAAAAATAGGTTTTCCTGGTTGCAAACGCGACCCCCCGCCGGTAAACTAAATGTCTTCATACACACTCTTCCAATTGGGTACTTGGCAGTGGTTGAGAGTAGGGCTTGAGCGTGTCCAAGTTTCACGGCTGGTGAAACAGTCACTTTCTTGACAAATAGTGACGCAGATAATATATGCAAACAATAACGCACATCCCCTGCCCCCATAAGACAGAACTCGTCTTTACCGCGGACCATCCTAACCTTTATGTCAACGCCGTTTAACATGAGTTTCTCTTGAATGAAGATATCACTATGAACAGGGCCGATCATTTCAAATGTTGTACTATCCGCTGAATAGGCAGCCCTTTTCGTGAGTCCATCGTTCTCGCCTGCAGGGTCCGTAACATCCATGTGACCTGCGGCGTCCTTGTAAAACAAACCAGCTGAAAACTGTGTCTTTAATGTATCACATCCATAATTCAGATTGCTCTCTATAACGGCTCTGTAGGGGTATGTGTTGCTACTCTGGCTAATTAAACGGTCACCCAAGGAGACATCCACTTGTGAAAATAGGGTGGCTATCGGGTAGTCGATAACCCCAACACGTGCTCCGGCACCAATATTAGTTCCGTCCAGTTTAGTGACTTTTAAACGTAGGTACAACAAAGTATTGTTTACATCAACGTAGTCTTTGCCATTTCCGGCAATAAAGAAATCCAGAGGGGCTGCGTCTGATAGTGCTGATAGGGTCGGTATTTCAATGTATGTATTTTTCTCAATAGATGTCTGTGTGAAAGGAACTGTGAATAAATCCAATTCTGTTTTCATACATTCACCAGACATACGGTGTAGGAGTGCCATCTTCCTAAAATATGTTCTTAATCAACTTTGCGGTGTTCCCTTTGAGTGTCCTATGAGCTGTATGCCTTCTTTTAACCGTGGCTCTTGTTTTTGTCTCATTCTTGCGTTTTTTACTCTTTGGTAGGCTCCTCCTACCAGGTGGTCTCTTTCTAACACCTCGAGTCATAACCATCAATCCTGATCCGTCCTGTTGTTTTGTTTGTCGTGGCATAACACTGCTGACAACATCGCCAACTATAATCCTCGCTGCATTTTTCAGATGTGGTTTTGCTATTGAGAACCCACGCTTCAACAAAGGTATTGCCATCCGGAAAAGTCCTCGGAAAAGGCCCCCTAGACCAGCCCCATACATTTCAGTGCTACCATGATACCCCGGTAAACCGTTTCCGGCCTGTGTTGTGTAGTATTTAACATACCTTTGAGGATCATTGTAGAGTTTCTGAGGCTGCATCTTATAGTCTAAAAGATTGTTTGACGGGTCAGAAGTGTAATTTTGCAATCACCTTACCCACTACGAATGAAACCATCTGATTCTGATCAGATTTTACTTCAATACAGACCTTATCAAACTGACTCGTACTAAGTTGTACGTAGCGTGGCATGTCGTACGTCACTGTGACAACTTTGTTCTTTTTCCCTGCAGTATGTACAGTTCTCAACAGCGGGACATGACTGTCACCAACTCGGTCACAATCAATTATATCTGTGTAGATGTATAGGGTGTTAAACCCTGCCAGAATATCTGTGGGGAATGGCCCGTACCATGGGGCGTATCACCGATCGCCTGGTTTTAAGCCTAATATCTGTTCCAGTTTTGCCCTAAATTTCAAACTAAAATGGGGCTCGCCTTTTAGAAACATTCTATTTTTAAATTCATCATACCCCGCCCACACACCATGTGGTTTTATATAAATGTTGATCTCTGCCACTAGTTTTCCTATGCCATTGTAATAACCGGTGTTGAGTTCATACTTCCAAGTTTTGTCGTGTTTTGAGTCATGTAGTTCAAATGCGTTTTCACCCCATGTAAAAGTCTTCCACGTATGCGGGTATTGGAATTCTATCAAAGATACTTCCCAATCACCTTTCGAATCCATACCTTTGGCAAATTTTGTGGTATAGCTCGAACTCAAATTGTTTGGATAGACATGTCTCGACGAGTTACTGGGCAGCGTTATGTAGAAACCACCATCACCCATGCTGATCGCAGTCAATGTAAATGACGTGATCCTGCAAATCCTGGAGTTTTATCCAGGTTCTAGGTCAAGGACTTGTTCCGATGGTATCCAGCTGTTGAATTTCTCAGGCCAACCAAGCTATTTCACAAGACTCATTTTCTTCCCTTTCTGTACTTTCTCATCCAGAACTGCTTCAACTTTAAAAGTTTTATCCTTAGCCACGATTATTTTCAGTAATTCCTGTTCATAAAAGGTCCCAACTATCACATCACCATCGTAATCTTTTATTCTATATACAGGAGGTACCCGCGGAATGCCTTCTGTTATTGTAAAATATTCATCTGTGAACCCTTTTTCATAGCCTTTTGTAAATGCTCCTCTCAACTTTGAGAGTCTCACAGTATTCCCAACCCGGAACTTGTAACTTTGATTAGCATTTCTCATTATTGTTGTACCATACAGGTTCTTGAGAACTAGTCTAACATTTTCTTCACAAACGTCAGCAGGCTTCATCTTAATAGACCGATGGTAGCTATGGTTGTAACCATGAACTAAATCTTGAATAGCCTCAACATAGCGATGAGTGTTGGCAGCTGTGGGAAACCTCCACATTCATGATTTAATTGTTTTATTAAATCTCTCAACGATACTCACTTCGACATTATTTCCTGTAGCAAAATGTTTTATGTTGTACTTCTTCATTAATATTTCAAAATGTGAATTAAAAAACTCCTTCCCCTTGTCCGTTTGGACTTTTTGTGGTGTTCTTCCTTCTTTTAATATGTCTTCAAATGCTCGCTTTACCTCGATAGCGCTTTTATTTCTCAGCACACGAATCCATGAGTATTTGCTTAATACACCTATGCATGTTAACATAAATTTCATGTTGTCGTTTTCCACACTATAAGCACTCATGTCAACCAAATCCAGCTGAAATTGTGAATTTATATCAAGAACAATAACTCTATTTCTTTGAAAATGGATAGCTACAGGCCTGTGTAGCATGTATGTATCCTTGGCGAGTAACCAGTCATTTGCCTCGCCATTTTTGAGGATCTGCCCGGTTTTCTCCAAGTACGCTCTACCCACATAAGCACCAGGGTTTGCCGGGTCGTAGTAAATACTTTTCATAACCTGTTCAGACATCATAGAGCATTCGGGCAATAATGAGAAGTAATACATGTTTAACATTGTTTTATTTGAATTTTCAAAATTACACATCATCCAAGAAATTCAGAAAAGTTACACAAACATTCAGATTTCTGCTGATTAGAAAATCTGTAAACAATTTAGAAATACAATCTACATCCACAGCATCATTACTCAGCAATTTTATTGTAAATAATATAACATTTTATAAACCTGCCATTTTTTATTGGTGAATGCATTTTGTATTTTTCTGGCCTATTGTCCCTAAGTCTGTGTTGAACAGTCCCAGACATATTTTTTATGGTCCTCGGGAAGCCAGAACGCTCTAAATTTCGAGACCTGCATACGTGCCGTTGCAAGGAGGTTTGCAGTAAAGTAGTCTCAAGAGTATGGAGGAGATACCAGGAGACAGGCCGTTACATGAGGAGAGCTGGACAGGGCAGTAGAAGGGCATCAACCCAGCAGCAGGACCAGTATCTGCTCCTTTATGCGAGGAAGAACAGGAGCACTGCCAGAGCCCTACAAAATGACCTCCAGCGAGCTACTGGTGTGCATGTTTCTGACCAAACTGTCAGAAACAGACTCCATGAGGGTGGCATGAGGGACTGTCGTCTTCTAGTGGGATCTGTACTCACAGCCCAACACCATGCAGCTCGATTGGCATTCGCCAGAGAACACCAGAATTGGCAGGTATGCCACTGGTGCCCCGTTCTCTTCTCAGATGAGAGCAGGTTCACACTGAGCACGTGACAGACGTGAAAGAGTCTGGAGACGCCATGGTGAACATTATGCTGCCTGCAACATCATCCAGCATGACTGGTTTGGTGGTGGGTCAGTGATGGTCTGGGGAGGAATGTCCTTGGAGGTTCGCACAGACCTCCACATGCCAGCCAATGGTACCCTGACTTCTGTTAGGTACCAGGATGAAATCCTCAGACCCATCGTCAGACCTTACGCTGGTGCAGTGGATCCTGGGTTCCTCCTGGTGCAGGACAATGCCTGGAGCAGGCCCAGATGTTGTCGGGGGTGCATACAGGCACGTGGGGGCCATACACACTACTGAGTCACATTACGAGTTGCCGCAATGAAATTCACGCAAGTTCAAACAGCCTGTGATTTCAATTGTTTACTTTGATTTTCAGTGCGAGTTTGAATCCAGCCCACAATCGTTTGGGGATTTTGGTTGCAATTGACCGTTGTTACGTATATTTAGTTCATTAAGACCCGATGTGTGATTTAGGTGTTCCCTTAATTTTTTTGAGCAGTGTATATGGCAAGTACGGAGTTTGCACTAAATATTTGTGGCAGTTGCCCAATGCTTGTATTAGAGATGTCAGAATTCTCAGTACCAAACCACATATTATCAACTAAAGAAGTTTTAGGAATTTTAATCAGCAAACATTTTACGCACCTTTTACCAAGGTGACTGTGATTACATTAATGTAATTTAAGAAGTAAAACTTGTACTAAGAGATTTTTACTAGTGTTTTAAGCCTCGGTTGTTGATTGGAATGCCCCATATAAAAGGATAAGGTTTAAGAACAGATCCAATCCCTGGTTCAATTCGGAACTATCTGATGATATTCATAAAATAAGCTAGACATGGACTAAGGCAAGAAACACTTCAAGCTTGGACTGGCAGAGTTTTAAGGCTTTGAGGAATTTCTGTATAAATCCTACTAGACAAGCAAAATCAGATTTTTATGTTAACACACGTTTTAATTGTATTGGAAACCCAGGCAGAATTCTGGAAAACTGTGAAGACTCTGTACAGCAAATAATTGTGGATTCTGTGTCATTCTGTGGAAGGACTCTGCCCCATGCCCTGTCCAGAGGCCTGACACCGCCCCCATGCCCTGTAGAGGCCTGACACCGCTCCCCATGCCTGGTAGAGGCCTGACACCGCCCCCCATGCCCTGTCCAGAGGCCTGACACCTCCAGGCGTAACAGTTGATTTGTTACTGTTAATCAATTATATTCGTAATGTCAAAGTTATAATAAAATCTGCTAATTTCTTAAAATGTATTACAAAA
This sequence comes from Esox masquinongy, assembly GCA_016801175.1. Lineage (NCBI taxonomy): Eukaryota > Metazoa > Chordata > Actinopteri > Esociformes > Esocidae > Esox > Esox masquinongy. The sequence goes on along the minus strand of JACXGI010010932.1, from coordinate 6,452 downwards.
ATATAACAGAAAATAATGCTTAAGAATTTTCACCATTGCTATGTAACACCCAGGGTTGGGTAGGTTACTTTTTAAATGTAATCTGTTACAGTTACAAGTTACCTGTCCACATTTGTATTCAGTAACGTAACTTTTAGATTACTTAAAATAAGTAACGTAATCTGATTACTTTGAATTACTTTTAGATTACTTTCATATTAAGAGGCATTAGAAAACAAATAGGAATAGCCTATAACTAGTTGAACACCCTTTGCGGGATCAGTCAGTGTTAGAGTTTACATAGCTGGCCCTTAAACGGAATTTGCATTTTAACTTATGGGTTTTGTACAGCGCTTTTGGAAAGGGTTTCTAAACCATTGCTTTCTACTTCAATATGATTGGGCTACATCTCTACATTACACGCTAAAGTTCTGTCAGATATTCAGTCGTTCCAATTAATCTAATAACCCTCGATCTTCCAGAATCTTGCTGTTTATCTGAACATAACCCAAAATCGAAGGATATGTTGACCTTTTCTGTTATTTGTTTTATTCATGTTTCTAATTGCTTCAAAACATTGTTGAAAAATAAATGGCAATTTCTCAAAAAGGGTATTGACATTGTTGTATATAAAAATCAAGATATCCGCAGCTTTTCGCGCGTAAATTAATACAGTAGTCTGATGTTTTGCTCCACAACCACCAACATTGTCAAAACGTTGCAGAAACCCCAGGCACACGAACGCACGTTTGCAATCGCGAACACCCGCACACAAATACGTTTTACCCGCGGGAACTTAACATGATTATTAGGGCCATCAGCAATTGATTTTCAAATCGCAAATTATAGAAATAAACTGTGATTATACACCTGCACTCTTAGTTTAAAGTCAGTGTCATCAGCAGCCAATGATAACCAATGGATGCAATATTCTGAGATGCAAAGCAAGCAGAATCACATGGCCTACCAGTATGGATGGAGTTGAGGTGGCTGCGTCAAATGCATATCATCATCCTTTGGCAGAGTGCTCCCCAACCCACCTTTTCTCCTTAAATATCGTGAAATTCCATATAATGTTTTATCTTGAAGGCAGCCCATGTTACAGCTATCTAACAATTAGTTGCCTAATCTTCAAAAACATTTCCTGTCTGAGTTTTTCAGTGCAACTCTTCTCTGCTGTGTTCGGTGCATTTGACAAACAAACCTTGAAACTTGAACTATAATATATAACACTTCAACTAATATATAACACGATCGAGGTAGGACTATCGCGAGAAAGATGCGTCGACTAAATCACCTTTAAATGAGTCGGCTAATATAGATACACACTGTTTTTACCAATTAAACTAGCGCTTCATCAGTCACTTAACTGCTTATGCGCGTCCACGTTTTCGCGCATGATGATCACATACAACTGAGGCGCTCAATTGTTATTTTGGTTCAAATAACGATGTTTTTAAAACATTAAATAAAAAAAACAAGCATGCAGCCGCTCATAATTATTTCGCGCACCTATTCTTTTTCAATTGAAGTAATCCAAAAATAATCATAATTTTTTTCAAAAGTATCTGTAATCCGATTACAATATTTTAGTTGGTAACGTAAGGGATTACAGTTACTGTTTGTACATGTAACGGATTACTTGACCAGGGGTCAAAGGAACACAACGGGACCGAGGGAGAAACACATGCATTGGCCAAACTTGGCCTTTGTAAAAAGACAAAGCAGAGTGCTCATTCCTTTGAGAAATGAATGACCATTTACAATAAGCGAATGACCATTTACAGGAAAGGCTCTGTAAGGGAGAAGACCTTTCACTTTCATTTTTGAAAACAGACACAAAAGGACTTTCCCTCACAACACTTTATCTGTAGTGTTTGGATTCCCCCTGTTCCCCATAAAGGGCAGAATAGGCTGATATGCTTTATTGTTCTGTACAGGTCATGGATCAAACTTCACAAGAACATTGTAGAAATTATTATCCTTAATAATAATAATACATTTTATTTTTAGGCGCCTTTCTAAGCACTCAGTAACGGATTACTTGTAATTCGTTACTCCCCAACTCTGGTAACACCTGAATGACCTGTGGTCCTAATTTTCTTTGGAAGTCACATTACTAATTTTCTTTGGAAGTCACATTATTAGTTGAATGGAGCTCATCAACTTCATGCACAATTAAGTTGTTACACATAATTTCAGGTTAAATGCACCTTTCTTTGGGAGGTCCCAAAGTTTGTTTGTGCAATGCCAAACAAAAACTACATCATTTACACAAAGCAACATTCAAAGCAAATCCAGAAAAAGGTAAATAAAAACCACCAATCAGGGGTAGGATACAAGAATATTTCCAATGCATTGAATATCTCCTGGACCACTGTAAAGTCCATAACTGAGAAATGAAGAGAATATGGCATCACTGTGAATCCATCCAGAATAGGCCAACATCAAGAACTGAGTATCCTGGTGAGAAGGGCACTATTCAGGTAGGCCTCCAAAAGGCCTATGGCAACTCTAAATGAGTTAGTCTGCCATGGCTGAGGTGGGAGACACTGTGCATACTGCAACAATGTGCACAGGAAAGTGGTATTCTGCCAATCTTGAAAAAACCTGTCTATAGTTTGCTAGAAAGCATGAAGGTATAGGGCCAAATTGATGCAGCAAAGTACAGAGATATCCTGAAAATCCTTGTGATGTCTGCAAGAGACCTGGGAATTGGAAGAAGATTTATCTTCCACCAGGACACTGACCCCAAACACACAGCCACACTGGAGTGGCTTATAAACAAAAAGATGAGTGTCCTGGAGTGGCCTATTCAAAGCCTTGTCATCAGTCATATTGAGAATACAGCATGTGGAAAGAGTAGCAAAATGCTGTTCACCAAAGTTCCACATACAACTTGAAGATGCGTGACTAAGAACGGACAAAAATTGTTGTGTCTAGATGTACAAATCTGGTAGATACTTAAGCCCATAGAGTCATTGCTATAATTGCTGCCAAAGATATTATCTGCAGTCAGGGAGTACAAATTCACAGACTTGAAGAGGAGATGTGCAGGCTGATGAAGAGGATCCTGGGCTACCTCATACCAGCCAGGGCAATCGTGGGTGTACCTCTCAGGGAGGTGGAGTATGGAGATGGACATCAGTTGGCTGATGAAGATCTCTTTATCGGAGCAGACACAAAGGCATTCATGAGAAGCGCTGAGCTCCCTGTGTCAGCCGAGAAGAAAATCTTTCAGTGAGTATATTACCCAGTAGTTATATTATGATATCATCTTTTGACAGTATGAGAGTATAGGCTGTAGTGTGCCTAAAAATATTACCACTAATGCATTTTTTTCACTCTTATGCTGTTGTAGAACTGTGAGAAGCTTCTATGAGGCAGTGCTTAAGAAGATGTTCTCCTCCTTTCCCCTCGACCATCCACTCCTGAGGGACCTGAAAGTGCTGGACCCTGCAGCTCGTCTTAACATAACTCCAGGGACAGGTAGATAATAGAAACAGTTTCCAATAGGCTTTATGCCCAGCTCCACTACTTACCCTAGCAACCACCCTAGCAATGGTCAGACACACCTGGATTAATCAGTTTGTCCAATAATGTAAGATAGGAAATAAAGGAGCTGGCTTAAGTTCAGGAAGTAGTGCAGCTGTGCAAAAAGCCTATTGATGTTAGGCAAGGCAAGGCAATTTTATTTGTATAGCCCATTTTTACAAAGAATTTGTCTCAAAGGGCTTTACATCGCATCATAACAACATCCTCTGGGGACAGTTCCCCTTTGATAACCAAACAAATAATTGGCACAGTATACTTGATACTTGTTTAGATCTGCAATGTTCAGTCAAACACTTGTTTTACTTTACAGTGGAAAGGTTAGGGGCCCTGTTCCCTCAATTGAGGCTGAAAGAGGATAAGATGACAGAGGAATTCACAGACTATCAGGTGACAGATAGTAAGCAACTCCCCCAAGAAGACAGAATCGACAGATTCTGGGGTCTGGTAGGAAAGGACATGAGGTTCAGTGAGCTGCCAAACTTATAAAGGCTTTACTATGCATTCCCCATAGCAATGCAAGTTCAGAAAGGGTGTTTAGCATGGTACAAAAGAGTGTTACAGAGAATAGGATGACGTTAGACAACAGAACTGTTTGCGCTCTACTCTCATGTAAAATTAACCACTCTGGCCCAGCCCACAAATACACTCCTTCCAAAACAGTCTTAAAGAATGCAAAGTCTGCAACAAATTTGTACAATAACTCACTAAAAGAGTAAAGAAAAGTTATGTGAAATGAAAAGAAAAACTGTAAAAGAAAAGCAATATGAAATGAAAAGAATGTGTGGAATGAAAATAAAACGTAAATGTAAAGACAAGCAATGTTATAAATTTTAAATGTTTTCAGCATTCTGCATCAAGTGGTGATTTTAGCTTTCTTGTACACCTGTCTTAAAATGTAAGGGATACTGGAGCTTGGTTGGGGTGGTGTGACTGTTCGCGGTGGGCACCAGAACATTTCCCTTATTTTCAAATCCAAAACTTGACAGGTATGGTTCTATGTATTCTTTTTTAGTTGTTTTTTTGTATGATGAGACCTTCAATACAAACACATTCTTGTATCTTTCAAATTCATTAAGTATTTAAAACAAAGAAATTCTGTAATTCCTTATTTTTTCTATATAGATCGATAATGACCTAGCAGATGAACTGATGCTCTGGCTGGATGGTGATGCTGTGGAGGAGAATGTCAATGCTAATAGGGACGATTGGTATGCTAATGACACCAAACGGCGTTGGTTCCTCGCGGATACTGGGGGTCAAAAAGGCCTGTCGGTTCTAGTGTTAATCATGATGGATGCTAGGTAGCAATGTGGGGCTGTTGCAGGTGGGAATGTGCATCGGCCGGTGGGTGGGCTGATTTGGATCAAAGTCCAGGGCCTTTTTTTGGTCCCAGCCCATGTCCTGAAGAAAACAAAATCTAACTGAAGTTTCTAAAACTTCCAAATTGCTGGCAAATTAGTCATAAGCTACTTAATGGAATTATAACCAAACTGCGCAAAACTGGCAAACATATTATCACAACTGCAAATGCAAACATTCTCCACTGATATGACAAACAACCTTGCTCAATTGAAATGAAGTGTGCGCCAGCAAAAACAGTTTGCCTGCTCAAAAAAGATGGGCCATAAGAAAACAGACCTGATGGGCAATGTTGCAGGGCCCTATGTCCTCCAAGCCGAAAGCACCAAAGGCGGTAGGCCGGAGCGGTGACAAAGGTGTACAAATAGACGTGAAAACAAACACAACGCCACGCAAATCTCAGCCACAGACAAAGCTACCCCAAAACACACATGTACACACCGGATGGTCAGGAGGAAACCTCTTCCCTCGAACAGAGATCAAAGGAACACAATGGGGCCGAGGAAGACACTTATACATGCATTGGCCAAACTTGGTCTTTGTTAAAAGGAAGGGTGTAGCTCGTGTGCAAGCACGGAGTGCTCACTCCTAAGGGGATGAATGACCATTTACAGGAAATGAATGACCTTTAGCAGAAAGGCTCTGTGAGGGAGAAGACCTTTCACTTCCATTTTTGAAAACAGACAGAAAAGGAGTTTCCCTCACAACTCTTTCAAAAATATCATGGTTGTGTGATGGATGGTTGATATTTCACAGTGGATACAACTTTGACCAGTCCAAATGTATGCCAGTTAGCCTATAGAAAAACCTAGAGGGGTTTTTGGAAAGTGAATAGGCTACAAAAATGGCACGTCTTTGCGGGTCTCTCACTGGGGATCTGATGGGGATAACATGTTGATTTCAACGCCAGTGCATACAGTGGGTATAGAAAAGAATCACCCCCTGTAAAATAATCACATTTTGTTGCTTTGCAGCCTAAAATGAAGACAGACACAGTTTTTGTTTCATTCAGCTGCATTTACTCAGTGCAACTTATAACATCCAAGTGAAAGATGTAACACCAACATGTCAGAAAAAATAAATAAATAAAAAAACATAATCACTGAGTTGGAAAAAGGATCACCCCCTTGTTTCAGTATTTTGTTGAACCACCTTTTGCTTTAATTACAGCCTTTAGTCTGTTGGGATATGTCTCTACTAACTTTGCACATCTAGACGTTGGAATATTTGACCACTCTTCTTTGCAGAACTGCTCAAGTTCAGTTAAATTTGATGGTGACTGTTTGTGGACAGCTGTCTTCAAGTCATTCCACAGATTTTCAATGGGGTTTAAGTCTGGGCTCTGACTAGGCCATGCAAGGACATTCACCTTTTTCTCCTTCAACCACTGTGTGGTCAGTTTTGCTGTGTGCTTTGGGTCATTGTCATGTTGGAAGGTAAATCTTCTTCCCATTGACAACTTTCTGGCAGAGAGCAGCAGATTTTCCTCAAGAATTTGACAGTATTTTGCCCCATCCATTTTTCCTTCTATCCTGACAAGTGCTCCAGTCCCTGCTGCA
>JACXGI010010931.1:8815-20355 GCA_016801175.1 Esox masquinongy | reverse complement strand
CAGAACATAACTTTGGACCATTCAGCAGCAGTCCAGTCCTTTTTGTCTTTAGCCCAGGCAAGACGCTTCTGACGCTGTGTCTTGTTCAAGAGTTCCTTGACACAAGGAATGCGACAGCTGAAACACATGTCTTGCATACGTCTGTGCGTAGTGGTTCTTGAATCACTGACTCCAGCTGCAGATATTCTAATTATATGACCAGCACCTGTATATATATAGCCTACTAATAGTAGATACATATGGTATTAATGTATTTTACGCTCCCCCTTAGTGCTCCTGTCCCCTCGTTTTCCATCTCTCCTCTCATATTCTGCTCGCAGGTGATCAGAGATGAGATGGTGCCTGCCCTCCATATACGCGTTGTTGACGTTTGATTATTTTTTGTAAAGAATTCTTTGCTTGTTGATGTTAAAATACATGTTTTGCGTTTCAAACTGTTGCAGGATCATTCATTGACCGTAACACGCTATAACAGTATTGGGCTTGTTTTTGAAGCTGCGATTGCTTGTTTGACTCGCGGAGTATGAAAAGATGAGCAGAGTATGAAAAGATTCAACGAATCGCGCAGTTTACTATCGTACGAGCATCAGAGCAGAGCAAATAACGTCCAGTCCTGCATGTTCAGAGTATCAAAATAGCTAGTGAGGTCAGAGAAAAGTAACTGTCTGTGTGCATGCACGCGTTTGCGTTGAACGGCCTGTAAGTGGCTGTCACACATTGATATGAAGGTAGCCATCGTGTGAGCGACAACCAAACTAAGAAGCTAACTGTCACAACTCGATAGCTACAATGGATTAGTGTCATGCTGGCAACAATACTCTAATGCGTCAGCGGCAATAAGACCTTAGGTTTTCGTAATTTGCCTTCAAAATAAAAGTCTGCGATGGGTTGTGTATATTGTTTATATTTTCAAATAAAAATCTATTTCGGGTAAAATATAAATTAAACAAATTACTATTTCAATAATACATTATATAAGGTAAAGAATATTATAAGGTGGAGCACATTGAGAAATAGCTAGAGCTTAAGTAAGTTAACGTAGAGAACCACAACATGTTTAGGGGACAAAACTTTTTTGTTTCTTTACTGAAAAAAATCCTAGCTAGTGCAGCTTTGAGTGCTTGGTGTTGGTACTCTGTTTCGGCAAGTACCCAAATATAAGTACTCGTACTCGGTCTGAAAAAAAGTGGTATCGGTGCATCCCTACTGGAAACCATTGTTCAGCAAATCCATAACCCATAAGGGATAACCAGCATTTTTATTTGCTTGATATTTATTTGGAAATTCTCCTCATCTTGACATCACCTGAACGACTGCAATAAAATGAGCCTCAGGCTGAAAAATGAAGTGAACGACAGCACATCAGAGGATTTTAGTGTGAGTTGTCAGGCAACACTTCAGTGCACCTAATTGACGGTTGGATGGAAAGAACCTTGGTGAAAATATAATTTCCTTTATGTGGCTGTGGTAGTAATGTCTCTGAGCCATGTACATATACTGAACAGTTTCCATTATGCACTTACTGTACTTTGCAGATTTGGCATCTATTATTCTCTTTAAATATATTTGTTTTATTATTCCAACTATGTGTGTCTTTTTACTTGCAAAGCATGTTGGAATGCATTTTAACATAAGAAATGTGCTATGAACATTTTGTTTAATTTGATTGTGTTCTAATGACGTTATGTTGTTCTGTCGCACCAGGGACTGAAGTTCCCCTGGGAGAGTGCCGTGTCCGGGAGAGAGGTGTGTCCTGAAGACATCTACGGACAGCAGGAGATCCACATCAACGGAGACGTCACTCTGGCATTCCAGCACTACCTCTACCTGACACAGGTATGACCAGGTCAAGACTCTACCTGACACAGGTATGACCAGGTCAAGACTCTACCTGACACAGGTATGACCAGGTCAAGACTCTACCTGACACAGGTATGACCAGGTCAAAACTCTACCTGACACAAGGTATTGGTCAGGTTTACAGAGTCTCATCTTATCTGTTCCAGGACCTGTCTATGTTTACAGAGGGGCGTGGCAGTGAAGTCATTTGGGGTGTCGCTGATTATTGGGTTTCTCGAGTAACTTGGAGCCCTGAAGAACAGAGCTACCTCATCTTAGGTGAAGGACACACTGTAAACCATTGACCCATTCAAAGAACATTACAATAACAAATCCACTTTCATCCAGGACCTGTTGTAGAGCCTACATAATGTAACTAATATAACTAATATCCTCTATAGTTCATAAATCGATTTACCCACTACTGTAAGCTGCTAATTGGCCATTGTTCATAGCAACCCTGTTGCTTGGGTAGACACATGTTTACAGGAAACTGATCTCTGTCTGTTTCCTGTCAGGAGTGATGCCACCTGACGAGTATTACCACAGTGTCAATAACTCGGTGTACACAAACACCATCGCCAAAATCAGGTATGGAGCGCACCAGGTATTCAGCATTTTCACGCTGTTATCAATAGACCTTGTCCATGTGGCTGTTGTCATTGTTCCAGGAGTGGATGAGCTCCTTTGAAATCTGTGGAAAACATTCAACCACATTCTTTCTCTTGTTACAGTCTTGCCTTTGCTGTGGAGTTGGCTTCCCTGCTGAACTATCCTGCTCCCAAAGAGTGGAAGCAAATTGCAGACAAGATCAAAATCCCCTTTGACCAGGAGCACAATTATCATCCTGAATATGATGGGTACAAAAAAGGTGAGTCGCTGACCTCCCCCTTACATACCATAACTGTGTTACTAGGCGTGCTTTTGCAACCGTCTGTTGATAAGCATCTGCTTGCTAAATTAAGGGTTAGGGTTATACTATGGACTAGAATTAATAAATAGTTGAAATGTTATTCATGCCTCGATGAACAGTTGGGACTATCAGTAATTTTCTGCTAAACCCCCTCCCATCTCAGGCCAGTTTGTTAAACAGGCCGACACGGTGATGCTGGGCTACCCTCTGGGTCTGGCTATGCCCCCCGAGGTCAGAAGGAACGACCTGGAGTTCTACGAGGCTGTCACAGCCCCCTGGGGACCTGCCATGACCTGGGTACGTTCCTTACACAGCACAACCAAGCACTGACCAACGAGAAATCTCCAGGGTACCATGAAACGCGGGACTCTTCCTGGAGCTGTATTAGAAGGAATGTGCCGGTCTGGAAGTCTCAGCTGTGTGGGACAGGGATGTGTGGTGATTAAGACGTGCCGGGCTGGAAGTCTCGGCTGTGTGGGACAGGGATGTGCAGTGATTGGGACGTGCCGGGCTGGAAGTCTCGGCTGTGTGGGACGGGGATGTGCAGTGATTGGGACGTGCCGGGCTGGAAGTCTCGGCTGTGTGGGACAGGGATGTGCAGTGATTGGGACGTGCCAGGCTGGAAGTCTCGGCTGTGTGGGACAGGGATGTGCAGTGATTGGGATGTGCCATGCACATAATCCCGGATTGGCTTTGTGTTTTTAAAGGGTATGTTTGCAGTTGGCTGGCTAGAGTTGGGGGAGGTGGAACGGGCACAGAACCTACTGAAGAAGAGCTTCAAAAATATCCAGGGACCATTTCAGGTCAGAATGGAAAAACGCACACACACACAATCACACACACCTACAGTAATACATTTGTCACATCCATGTCTCTCTTGCTCTCTCTCTCTCAGGTTTGGAGTGAATCATCTGATGGTTCTGGGGCAGTGAACTTTCTCACTGGGATGGGAGGGTTCCTACAAGCTGTGATGTTTGGTTACACTGGATTCAGGTCAGTTATAGGACAAGGGTTTTCAAACAATCAATAAGTCTTTTAAGATGATAAACTTGGATTAGCAAACACAACGTGCCATTGGAACACAGGAGTGATGGTTGCTGATAATGGTCCTCTACACCTGTGTTGATATTCCAGTTAAAGATCCTCCATTTAGCCACAATAGTCATTTACAACATTAACAATGTCTGCACTGTATTTCTGATTAATTTAATGTTATTTTAATGGACAAAAAAATTGCTTTGCATTCAAAAATAAGAACATTTGTAAGTGTCCCCAAACTTTTGAATGGTAGTGTATGCACATTTAAACTCATTTCTGTTCCATTTACCAGAGTACAGAAGGATTGTCTTGCCTTCGCCCCTCTCATCCCGGACGACATCTCTCAGCTGTGTATTCGGGGCATCAGTTACCTGGGCAACAAGATGGACTGGCTGTTTAGGGGACAGGAAGTGCATATCATACTGAGGGAGGGAGCAAAGCGTGCTGGGCCTACCAAGCCTTGTGCTCTTCAAGTTGTCCTCAAGAACTCCGGGACCAAGATCCCTCTCATATCAGGTAAAAAATGTAATGTGTTTTAGCAAAAATCACAAATTCTTTATCCAGGCCTTCCAAATTATGTTGTGTGAAATCAATATACATACATAGATTCTGATTTATTTTCGGATTAGAATAAATAAAGTATAAGATAATGAGCTTCAAAAAGCTGGTCCTACAAATACACATTTTTTTAACAAAGACAATTATTTGTATTTGTTTCCTAAGGAAAACCAATAACTTTCTCACGGGAACCCGGACTGATTTGTAAAGTGGGTGGAGACCTGTCATACTGGCCTATGTGAGGAACAGCCCTCCATCTCCTACCTTCCTAGATGTTACTATGGCTGTGTTTTCTTTACAGAGAAAGACCAACTATTGGAAAAACATCAGGATTGTTTTGCCTTTGTAAACACAGCCCATGTGTTGTAAATTGTATCCTATTCACTGTATAAATATTCCATACCAGAATTAAAAGATTACATTAGAATGCCATAACTCCTGTTTCTGTAGACGGGAGCAGCTTGATATCAATTGTATGTCTATGTCTTCAGTGATGTATCCATTTTTAGTATGTATGTACTTGTACATTTCCAGACTTTTTATATTTTACTTTTTACTTACGAACTCCTACATCTCAATGGTAACTGAAAAAACAAACAATCTTGCATCTGTCATTTCTGACCACACAACCTAATTTTTCAACCTCCTTTATGTCTGTAGTAGACATCTAAAATACTTTTGAATAAGAAGAAATTATGTTTTACAAATGAATTATTTGTATCCATTCACACAACACACCCAGCAACCTAGAAGAACAAATTTCTTATAATTTGGTTAAATTAATTATTTGGTTAATTTTCTGATAATTTGGTTAAAGGAGATCACTAAATCCTGCTCTCTTGACCAGGGGTCGTATTCACAAAACATTTTATCTTACCACTAGGAGGACTCCTAAACAGCACTAAAAGTTCCTAGCTAAGAGTTTCCTCTTAACACCTCACAAAGCTGCTAAGACCAACTTTTACTATGGAATGGGGAGAGGTCTTAAGCTAAGAGAAAGGGCGGGGTTGACCCCGTTGCTATGGATGATGTTGTGTTCCACGAACAAGCCTACTTACTATGCCCACAGTGATTGGCTGATAGGGGAGGGGTCTCTGTCAGTGAATTCATCATTGCAATACTGTAGAAGGATGTGTCATGTTGCCATATTTAAATAAATAAATTAAAATAAAAATGTAGGCTAAGTGTCACTGATTAAACATGAATCCAAGAATGATGTACTGACTAGTCCAGATATGTTCCGCCAATTGTCAGCCTCTTACATGTCTGGCAGCTTGTAAAGAAATGCACATTTAACTTTTAATGGTGAAATAATTTGTGCAATTATGTGTCCCATCTATAGCACCAACTACATCAGGTGGTCCAGCTATGGACATGAAGTCGGCTGTAATCTGCTCACTTTTGTCCCTAGAGTAGCATACTTTTTGTGACCCACACTACTGGTCAACATGAGCGACCAAAATGATTTAGAAATTGGTCAGACCTTCCAGTCTCTAATGGGGAGCGGTAACAATTTTCAGCAGGCATGACAATGAGTATGCTGAAATGTAACCCTCCCTTACAATGTATTCACTTTTGTCACAGTAAGTACAGAAGCATACTTTTTGTGGCACACACTACTGGTCAACATGAGCTACCATGTTGAACAGTAGTGGGGGTAGGATTTTTGTCAGGCAAGAAAATGGGCTTACCAAAATACAATGTCCTGCTATATAACAGACATATTACAAAAATATATATTTTATGTAATATGTCTGTTATGCACCAAAAACTACAGTGATATTAAACAAATAGAAATTCCAAAACATTTTTTGCTGGGCCTCAGGAGGGTTGGCTATTTTGGCTCATTTTAATTTCGTCAGTAAAGCTATGGCTGGATTTTAAACTAACACACTTCCAAATATATAGTCAAATAAGACGAGAAAGATTTCGGCGATAATGGTGTATACTTTTGGAAAACTTATGTGTTTACAAACTACCACTGTAACTAACAGCCTCACAGAAAACTTCACATTACATGCGTCTTCCGCGCGAACAAATAGCGATTTTTTTTCTATAATACAATGCTGAAAACGTAATCATTTTACCGCTGTCTTTAAAAACACAAATATTGTTTGTTCAACTAAGATCAGAGAAACGTAGGCTAAATTGGCAGGGAGGAGACGAGCGAATCTGCCTGGAACATCACACAAGCAAACAAATCTCAGCAATGGAGAATATAGTGTGCGCGTTCACGCAATGGAAGGTCAGATTCTGGCAGGGGACAGTTTTCGCCACAACAGCGGCAGCAGCCCTTTTATGATTGTTTGTGATTTGGTCTAGTGACTCAGGAGTCTTCTTGACTACCCCTAACTTTTCATAGATTTAGGAGCTGGTTTTAGAGCTAAGATGCTTTGTGAAATACTATTAGGCCAAACATTTAACACTCGTAAAGTTAGGACTGACACGCCCATTTATTAAGAGTTGCTCCTAAATCAGCAAGTTAGGACCAACTTTTTGAAGATGTTTTGATAATACGGCCCCTGGAATCTATTTCCATCCTCTAGAAACCTTCCTATTTAACTCCACACATTTTCCTCAGTCATTTTGGCGCTCAATACCTTTTTGACAAAGGCGTAACAACTACTGAGAAAATTAATATATAGAAATAATGTATATTCCGGTATATCCTTTTACTCTTGAATAGACGAGGAAGAAGAAATAGAGACAACAAAAACACTGGTGATTGGACTGTTTGAATCATAGGAAAGAATTGCTGATCCCGCCTCCGGAACATCCTCTCTGAATTTCATTAGCCAGTGGGAGGAGCAGATTGTCAGACGTCATTACGAACCCGTTTCTAATTGGCTCTACCGTTTCGAACAATTTCAACGGTTTCAGCGGGTGTTGAAGTCAAATCGAAGACGGACTTGTGCGGCGACATTATGGCAGCGTGTACAATTTAATGCATTTATTAATATTTTTCATTTAATCTGCAACATAGAGTGAATTGCTTTTGCAGTCATAACGGAATCATTTTTTTTCACTTGGGACTGAGGATTTTTATGGTATGCAAGTTTTATTTGGCTAATGTTAGCTAGCCCACTGTAGCTAGTTGAAGGTAACTAGCTGTTGTCCTTAGCTAGTGAGGTTTCTGTTGTCACGGGGGTTTAAAATCAACAACCCGCTAACGTTGACTATTCTAATAGCTATTAAATAGATACCTTATGGTTTGTTTTACTTATACACGTAAATATTTGCAAGATAACTTAGTATTGCCAACATGTTTCTGGCTCTTACTAACTACGATTTAGTTTACCTTAAGTTATCCATTAAGCCAGGCATTAAACGGATTTACATCGCCCGTTAGCGAGGTCACTTAATAGCCTTCGGCATGAGCTGTCTGATCCACAACCTCTTTAGTTTGCGTAAATGCGCGGGTTGTTTTAAAATAATTAAAAACATTGCAACTTACTCTTAAAGCCAGTTTGTTACGGAAACAACTGTCAACAAACATTTTTTAAGGGCAACGTTTTTGGTGATGCTAGTTAATGTTATAATAACAATAAGCTAGCCTAGGTTGTTTCTTGAAATCTTTCGTGCCATGTCGTTTTTATCCAAATTGGCACGACCTGTTGAAGTTACGTAGTCATTACATTAGCTACACAGTGTCAGTACTACAGTATTTTTTCCTTTGATTAAAGTGCCGAGTGTATTTGTCGCTGGCCTAAGTTGAAATGCATGACTTCCTAAATTAGCTCAACCCGATAACGTTACAGCATAGCTAGAATGGTTAGTGCATTAACGAGCAAATTTTCAATTTTCTTTATCTCACTTAGGACGCAAAAATGAGCTCTGCACTGTCATCCACGCGTAACCTGATGCAGATGTTTGATGCGAAGATGCAGGAGTTCACCGATGACATTGCAACCGTTCACATGGTGTGGCTTGAGGAGATCCAACAGGAAGCCAATCGCATGTTCTCAAGGTGGGATAAAAATGTGTACTGGAAAGCCACGCCTGTATGTGGAAGTGACAGATACTGTCCGTTTTAAACAGCCTATCATTGGTCTGCAGTGCATTCATTTATTCACATATACACCTAAGTATGTCAACACCATTGCTGACGTATGTGAGGAACAGCTCTCCATCTCCTACCTTCCTAGATGTCACTATGGCTGTGTTTTCTTTACAGAGAAAGACCAACTATTGGGAAAAACATCAGGATTGTTTTGCCTTTGTAAACACAGCCCATGTGTTGTAAATTGTATCCTATTCACTGTATAAATATACCATACCAGAATTAAAAGATTACATTAGAATGCCATAACTCCTGTTTCTGTAGACGGGAGCAGCTTGATATCAATTGTATGTCTATGTCTTCAGTGATGTATCCATTTTTAGTATGTATGTACCTTTCCAGACTTTTTATATTTTACTTTTTACTTATGAACTCCTACATCTCAATGGTAACTGAAAAAACAAACAATCTAGCATCTGTCATTTCTGACCACACAACCTAATTTTTCAACCTCCTTTATGTCTGTAGTAGACATCTAAAATACTTTTGAATGAGAAGAAATTACATTTAACAAATTAATTATTTGTATCCATTCACACAACACACCCGGCAACCTAGAAGAACACAGAAATGCTACTTTGGTTAAAGGAGATCGTTAAATCCTGCTCTCCTGACCTGGAATCTATTTTCATCCTCTAGAGACCTTCCTATTTAACCCCACATATTTTCCTCAGTCAGTTTGGCGCTCAATGCCTTTGTGACCAATCACATGTTCTCAAGGTGGTATAGAAATGTGTACTGGAAAAACACGCCTGTATGTGGAAGTGACAGATCCGTCCGTTTAAAATGGCATCATTGGTCTGCAGTGCATACATTTATTCATATGTACACCTAACTAGGGGTGGGACGGTATGAAAAATTCATGCCACGGTTCAGTAGGAAAGCGTTAACAATTACCCTACAATTTAAACAAAATTATCATTAGAAAATCGAAAGAGTTATATGTATAATAATGTATATCCTATTCATATTTTCTACAATTTGCAGTTAACAGGTTTTTTTCTGCATGCATCTCTCGCAGCTGCATATCTTCTAGGATAAATATCATTGGTTTGTTTTTTGCGCTCATCATAGTTTCAGCTGCTTATTTTCCACGGTAATGGAATTGACAGGCATTTGCATATGACAGGAAGTGGAGACTTGATCAGAAGCTTTTTTTTGCTGTGCTACTAAGTGTCGTGGTTAGACTAGTACTGTTGGAAAGGAATTGGAAAACTAGTTTATTCTTTGTCATTACCAACCCAGCTCATTCAGCCTCATTGACCATACATTGCAGAGGATGTTTAATGGCATAGAACATCGTGAGATGTGCGCTCCACTTGTAAAATAAAACAAGCAATCAGGGAAACTTCAGCGACTGGCAGAGCTGTTTCAAGTGTTACTCGTGGGGATTATCTCGATTATGGAATTTCTCCACAATTTTATCGTATTTTCCATCGCAATTAGTACTAACATTGTCTGTCGTCCCATCCCTACAACTGACTAGTGCTAACACTGTCTATCAGTCCATCAAATTTGTTCATAAAGCCCTTTTTACATCAGCAGTTGTCACAAAGTGCTTTTACAAAACACCCAGCCTGCAACCCCAAGGTGCAAGCAACAACAATGTTGAACAACAGTGGCTAGGAAAAACTCTCTAAAAGGGGTGGAAATTTAGGAAGAAACCTATGCCTCGTTTCCACTGGTGCCAATCACTGGTGTTTTACCCTAGCCCAGAAATGTTTGTTTCTATTGACACGGCCCAGTGCCAGTTGGCCACTAGGCCCTGGCCGAGTAGCCCTGCTCTCACTTGGTGCCAAGCCCCGAACTTTAGGACTTAGGGCGGGGTTTGCGGTTTCACGCGTGACGTGCTGTAAAAACGCGGCATGTTGTTCTATTCAAATAGCAATGTGTATTGTTTGTTTAGGATTCTCGTAATGGTTTTCATCCGATCTAACAAACAAATCCCTGATAAAATAAATAAAATGAAGCAACAGTACAGGGAAGCAAAGATTCAGAACGGAAAGAGTTGGAACGACTGAAGGTGATACGATACCATTGACTCAACAGAAAAATGGAGCGCTGAGACCGAGACGCTGCCTGCAGAACCTATAACAACATAAAATGACCTCAGAATTCCCCCAAATTCTTCTATTAAAGGTAGATAGTTTTTACAAAATACTTATTAAACTAAACAATGAATACCCTGGCTTAGTTGCAGTGTCACGAGTGTAGGTGAAGAAGGAGCCAGTCGCAGGAGTTTGAGTAAGAAATTTGTTTTATTACTCAAGTTCAAACGCCGTATTATAAACAAACTGAGCATGGCTTAAAAAGTTCAAATCGCCTTTTTCGTAACTGGAAATCCAAATCGCGTTGATAGTTTACTCCTCCCTCCCCACCTGAGCCCTTCCTTAAGTCCTTGGTACCGAATGTATAGTCGAAACAGGAAAGTCTGGAGCCAACATTAGCATAAATCACTGGTGTGACCCTGGTGCCGGGGTAAAGCACCAGAGGAAATGCGGCACTAGAGAGGGACCTGGCTCGGAGGGGTGACCAGTCCTCTTCTGGCTGTGCTGGGTGAGCATTTTAAGAATTGTAATAATTAGTAAATGCATTTGGGTTGTGTCCAGAGTCTATAACCAGATGGACAGGGACAACCGGGTGGAGGGGGGGGGGCGGTTATCAGACTGGCATCTGGAATCGTCGGGTATCGTCTTGATCTGCAACATGGCCAGGAGGACTTTGGACAGTAGCAGCAACGAGTCTTTAGAGCCTGGTACTCGGGAGGTGTGGGCCAAGACCTCATGTCCTCCTAAGTTTGAACAGAGCAGAAGACAAGAAAATTTAGAGAGTGCATTCCTTAGGTTTACATGGTTTTACAGTGGAGAAGGGGAACTGACCCTACTCCCCCCGGCACATTAATATAGCAGCGTAAAACCTTGGGGCTGAGACAGCCTACACCTATCTAGTACTAACATGGTCTGTCGTCCCATCCCTACACCTATCTAGTACTAACATGGTCTGTCGTCCCATCCCTACACCTATCTAGTACTAACATGGTCTGTCGTCCCATCCCTACACCTATCTAGTACTAACATGGTCTGTCGTCCCATCCCTACACCTATCTAGTACTAACATGGTCTGTCGTCCCAT
>JACXGI010010930.1:0-16843 GCA_016801175.1 Esox masquinongy | reverse complement strand
ATTACTGGCACCTGTTGTAACACAGGCAGCAACTGAGCCACAGAACAGACAGAAATACAGAGGAAGACGAACTCCCACTCCCTCTAGTGTTAACATAGACTACGAGGTCGACACAGACAACTGATTCCAGCTCCCCAGCCAACAAGGTGTTCAGTGTTAACACTCCAACTTTATTCAACCAATGCTTACATCATCCAGGGTTTGATAGTTGATTTTATTATTCATGTCCTGGACTAATTTTGTGTCTCAAAACAACTAAAACGTTCACCTGTAAACCCAAGACTGGTTATGCTATTTTCTCCTCCTGTTCCCACTCCTCTCTCACCCATCTTCTCTGCAATCCGTTCCCTGATGGTTTTAGACCGTGGGGCGAACTCGATCCTGCGCTCGTGGTCGTCGGGCTCATCGTCATCACAGTTGTCATCGCTGCATTCCTCGAGGTCCTGGTGGTCCGGCGTCCTTGGGGAGCTCTCACCATTTCTCCCCAGAGAGATGTAGTCTGTCTGGGCCCTGGCCTGCTGACGGTGCCTCCTGGCTGCCTGGATCCTCCTCGCGTCCGGGATCACCACTACACAACAACAGACGGGATTTCATCCAACACTGCCAACAAGATTTCAGCCATTGAGCAAGTACTGATAAGTACTTGTCATTTTATGCTTTATTGGGCAGGAGTGGTGAAAGGCAGATATTTTTGCCGAAAGAGAGGTAGGTCAGACAAGAACACATGCTGCAGCAGAAATTATGTCAACCAGATGCAGTGGGTTAGATCACTGGACCACCCTAGCTAAAATAACGCAAATGTAAAATTATTCACAATATGGCAATTAAAAATTAAACACTTTAATTGTAGGTCTGATTTCATGTAGAGCCTTCCCTTCAGAGACCATGCCTAGATATTTGTGATACTGACCTGGTTTATGTTTCTGAGTGGAGGACTTGGAGGACCTGCTTGACACAGAGGAGGCAGAGCTGGACAAGGTCGACTTGGCATCTCCATCACTCTCTGGGGACAGTTCTTCTCCTGAGACGTCGCTATCGGACCTCTCTCTTGGGGACGCCACCACAGTCACATCTCTCCTCGCTGGAGTCAACAGAGACATGACTATAGAGCAGTTCTGCAGGCCATATTGGCGACGGCAGACTACACTTTGTTCTTGTGGAAATGGAAGTTGTGACAAACACACTGCAGTCCACAAGCACTTGGACAATGACATTTTGTTGTTTTGGCTCTGTATTACACTAGGCTACATTAGATTTGAAACATTGACTAAGAGGTTAGAGAGCAGACTGTCAGCTTTAATTGGGGGAATTTTCATTCATAAACCATAAACTGTGCAAGAATCATCACAACCAGACATAGCCAGAACACCAGGTGTCAAAGTGCATTGTTTGGTACATTGTTAAGAAGCAAGAACGCACTGGGGAGCTCAGGAATAGCAAACGACCTGGTAGACTACAGAAGACCACAGTACAAGATGACCGAATAACGCCTTCAAATGTGAAGAAAACACCCTTTTCAAATGTTGAACAGAGTAATAACACTCAAGGATGTAGACATAGTTGTGACAAAGAGTAACAAAGACAAGACTACAACCTGAAAAGTTCTGGAAGAAAATCTTATGGATAGATGAGAGAAGATGAACCTGTACCAGAGTGAAGGAAAGAGGAAAGCACAGAGAAAGCGTACCACCTCATATTTGATTAGATGGAGGAGGTAGTGTTGACTGGAAATGGCTCACTTGTCTTTATTTGACTGCATTAGAAGCAGAAAGATGAATTCTAAAGTGTACAGAAACCTGTTCAGGTCCAACCAAATTCCTCTAAACGTACAGAACTTCGGCTTGCAGCCGGACAATGACCCAAAACATACTGCCAACAACACCAAGGAGATTTTCAGCACCAAAAAGTGGTCAGTTAAAATGTTTGACTGACCAAGTCAATCACCCAGATTAATCAAATTTAGCATGCATTTCAACTGCCAAAGACAAGACTGAATTGCCCCAAAACTAACAGATACTGAAGAAGGCTATAATTCCTATATGATTCACCATTTGTTATAAGACGTAGATACGTCCATTTTAAGCTAACTACAGTCGGCAAGCTTATACCACTGTTCAAATACTTATGGACGACACTGAAAATGCTAATGTTCTTTACCATTAAGGTTGGATGTCTTTGCAGGGGAAGCTTCTTTCCTTCTGGCTCGGAAGACCACAGCCTTCTCTGACGACTTCTTCAGCTTGAACTCAGATACTTAAAATGGAGAGAGGTTAAAAGATCAAATGTTTTTTTGGTGAACTATTATGGCTCTCTGAATGAAGACAATGGGTTTACTACGCATGCTAAAACCCCAGGTCAATCTCAAGTGCTCTTTTCTCCTAAGTCCTCCCCCTTAGCCCCCTTTGAAAGTATGCCGAAGTACCTCTCCTCGGATCTTCCCTTTCAACGCGTTATGAGAAGGCAAGGAGAGAGGAATCAAGGAAATATAATTGAGATTCACCCCTCTCCTTTTTCCTCCATCTGCACTATGGAACTACTGTGGACATGTGAAAGGAAAGTCCGGGAAAATACATAGTGCTGGCATTGATCTCGCGTGCGTTTCTAGAGCAAACCACAGTAACGAGGAAGGACAAGGGGGAAGACGCTTGTTTATGAAATGTACTAACCACCTGCAAAAGCCAGTGACGTTTGAAATGCGCACAACGCCTGTGCTTCACTTACAGCATAAAAGAAAAATCAAGCCAATGCCTACCATCCTTCTCATCAGAGAAGCTGAGAACATTTTCTTTCTTCTGTCGTTCATCCTTGTTCTCTTTGCTGTGATACGATATTATAGTATCCGCGAACGTTTCATGAACTTCTCCCACGTCTTCAGAACTCGAGTCCGACTTGTTTCGTTCTACCTTCGAACTACATTTGACACCCCGGTTATGCGGCAACGTAGAGGGTTTCGTTCTATCAGCGGTAGTTTGTGTTTTACTTCCATCGCATTCTACGTTCTGTTCATCTTCGTCGGTTGATTCTCCTTTTCTTTGCCTAAAATTTCTTCGCGGTTTCTTATTGAACATATTTTCAGGGCAGGAAGAACAGAACCATGTAAATAATCTGCAGTACGGTACGTCGTAAATAAGTTTGAGATGAGGTAAATCTGTCGCGATATTTTTTTTTCTTGTTCTACTTCTTCTTCTTCTTTTTCTGTGGATTTGTCACTATTTGTTACGGTGGTTACCGCCGGTTAATACCCAACACTATTGGTGCATTACCGCCACCTACTGTGTTGGAGTGTGGCCCAGCTTCGGGGAGGGCACTTCCATTTGAAGTCAGCCTCTTCCATTTGATGGTCCATAACCTGCCCATTTCCATCCGTCTGTAACCACCCCAAAGTGCATTGTGTGCATTAAAATCCTGACGCCGCAATCCTCTTTCCATGGATTCCTGGGACCATTAAGCCAACAGAAGGAGGCTGCAGATGAAAGTCTACGAGTAAATTCGAGGTAGGTGCAGTTGCACTGACAGCCAGTATATGGGATGTGTGGACTAGTTTGCCCACCAACGTACTATGCATTTTGGCTAGAGGCTTTGCAGATATCTTTGGGTCTGTGTTTAGAAGAGAAACTGGCCTGTATGATCCTAGCTCTTCCATGTATCTTCCCTTTGCATGAATACATGTAATGACCGGCTCATCCAGTCTAGTAGGAAAACCGTATAAACTTTCCAGGGCATTCAATCTGGACTGGGTGTTTTGCCAATTTAAGATTTGGATTGTTTCTGTATTTCAACCAGAGAGGACATCTCACTGCATTTAGAAAACCAGAAACCCCTTGTAGAGCACATAAATACCTGGATGAACCAAAATTGTCTACAATTACATCAAGATAAAAAGGGACTAACCGGTTCATTCAAGCGCTGGAGTGCGAGGATTGAGATACCGGGGTGTTGGAGTTCATGTCCAGTCCCCCTGGAGACAGCCAGGTTAGAGAATTGTAACAATCTGACTGTTTTAATTTTATTGCATTTTTATATTTTTCTTTTCATTGTAAAGCACATTGAATTGCTTCTACTGTGTGTATGAATTGTGCTATATAAATAAACTTGCTTGCTTGCTTGCATGTTTCAGGGTGGGGAGATTAATTTCCTTCAGGAAGTTCTGTATATTGGTTATGGCTGGCTTTATAAATGTCTACAGGGAGTTTTAAAACATATAAGGTAGTTTGCCATTCACAAATTCTACCCTGCTGAAACAATTATAAGCAGCTGCCTAGCCAAATAGGTTATGAGGTGTGTAACCAATTAAACAATATACTTGTAGGGTACAGACACATTTGAAAAAAAAAGTTAGCAAGAGACAGTCCTACTGTAATATTACCTTACAGTTGTAATTTTTTTGTTCCTCCGTAGTTGAATAATAACAATTTTCCTTATCTAGTAAGTTATTTTTTCTTTTCAATTTCATACATTTAGCCTTATGTTCTTCCTAAATGCCTATAATGCAGCCCTTCACATAAGCTGTAAGTTTTTTTCACAGTAAAGATGCGGAACAGTCTGTTATATCAAAGAAAAACGTCATTTGGGATTTTAGATATTCACAAATCACCAGTTCTGTGAGGAGCATTATCCCTGAGTCTCAGAGAAAAATTAAACAGACCGTAATCTGAGATGCCTATGTCATGGTACTATGCATTAGGAGTAGTGGAGTGTTTTGGAATCGGGCAGAATGTATTAAATTGGTGTCTAAACATTATGGATATTTGGGTGAAAAGAGTATTCTTTGCTTGTGAGGTTAGAGACTCTCCACACGTCAAATAGATTAGCCTTTTTATGTATTTTAGAATACGCTGTATTTAAAAGTAGGAGCAAATATTGGTCCAGTACCCAGTTCAGGTCTACAACAACCAGATTGGTCTGAAAGATATCTGATACCAGGGCTAGGATTTTCCAACAAAAGTTGGAATAATCTATGTTTGGGACATGTTTGGGATCTTTCTGATTATAATCAGATAGTGACCTTGCCTATTAACAATTGGTTTTATGCTGGAAGGAAATTAATTTCCATATCAAAATTGCCACTGACAAAATACAACACTATCTTAACCCTCCTCTGAATTTACTGGATTGGTTGAATAGTGTAGAAGAGAGAGAACCACCCCCAACATGTTTTTTTCCTCTCATCACGACTTTTATACAGGGGATTTACTTTCATGCCTTTCTTTAGCCAGGCAAGCTTTCACAATCCTATGTATTAAGTTTTAATACCATTACTTTAGATAACTGTGATCAATCATATGAATAATTAAACTCTAGGGAACTACTGAGACTAAATAGGAGTAAAACTAAATAGGAGTGTTTTCTTAGCTTTTATTGTTTGGTCAGCCTCATTTTTAGCTGAGCAATTCCTTTGGGAAACGTGTTGTTTCTATAATTGAAACTCTGTTCCCGACTACAATTCGAAATGTAACTGCAACTCCATACTGGTGAGTCTAGTGGATGTGGCTGCTTGGCTTGGGAACTCGGTTTTCCCATAGACGTACATCTTCGATCACTTTACTCTCCTGAAGTACAACCCATAATAACTACACAATAACTGACCGCAAAACGTCATAGGGGTATAAAAGACATTTTAGTTTCGAAACATTTGGTCAAACATATTTTGTATTTGACAAATTGTGTAAATAAAACTGTTGTGTTCTGTCTGACAAAATTTGACATAAAAAAAGATGTTTGCTCGAATGAATACCTTTAATGCGTTTATGGCATCCACGCGCGCTCCCGGCCGCCCGCTCCTCCCAGAAAGTCCCAGTCAAACATAGCCATGCTCGCGCACGGTGCACTGCCAGCCGTTCACCACCCCGCATGTCAGCCATGTTATTCCTCTGACCCAGCTGTCAGCAACAGGTCCTGTTTACAGAACTACAAATTCCTTTTGGAATAACTATATTATTATATAACTACCAAAACGAGACTTCTGCGAAACGCCAGAAAGACTTTATCTGGGTGTAAAGACTTTTCCCCGAGGAAAGCGAAGAGAAAGTTTATTTTTCATGCTCGGTGATGGCGAGAGGTAAGCAACGTAACGTTAGCCACCCGAAACTGCATTGCTTTCCATGCGAGCCCATGTTATTTTTGCTGATGTGCGATGTTACTAGATCGTTAAAGTATAATCACACCTTAAATACGATATTTATTGAATTTACCCAACCACATAGCAAGCACTGTAATCATTTTATTTAAGCCTTTAGATGTTTATACGCTGAATTATGTAACGTCTAATGGTCATTGAAACTAGTGTGCACTCGCATACACACTTGTTAGAAGCATCAAGTACTGTTCTTTAAGTTACAGAACTAAGTAGACTTTGCTTCTATCATCTAACCAGTATTTTCCCGTTGTACTTAAAAACGCATTTCATGCTTAGAACTCCCGTTTTCTTTGAACCAAACTTGTTGAGCAGGTTGTAAACTTGTCTCTCTTGCTTGAGGCGAGTCAAGTGCAGGGAATGTACAGTAATCATTAAAGGATGCGAATGCGAGAGTGTTCTATGAAGTAGTTTAGTATTCTGCACTCCAGGAGTTCATTATACTCCTCTGTCAGCAAAGTAGCTCTTATTGCTGCTGTTAGCGTACATTGTAAATTAATTGTACTGGTTGATAACTCAGTCATTATTATATCAGGTCATTCCAAACAGGCTATGTTCATACATACGTGAACACGACTATCAGATTTTAACATTTTTACTCGCTGCCTTGGGTTTATCTATCATCAGGCCTGTATTCATTTGGGTAGCGCGGAATGATCCGGACTCACATGGACTCTGTGTACAGAAGATGAAGGCTGAAGCTTATTTAATTGTCAAACAGGCTGCACACAACCTACTTTGTTTTCTGTAACTTTAGGGCCATGAACAACAGAGCTAGTGTGGAACAAAGGGATAAATAGAGCCGTGTCAGGGGACAAGGGGCTGGTTGGCTGTGGTCCAAGATGCCTTGTGTTAACTGCCTGTCACACCCCTAGGCCGAGGGACAGTGGTGGTTATCCTTTTGTCACCTCTCTCTACTGTCACAATCTTTGTGGGATGTGTGCTGATGCACAAAATGGCTGCTGTGGCAATCCAGGTGGGCACTAAGGCCTACACGGTGTTGTTGTGTGAGCTCTATTTACAGAACCAACCCCTTGTGGTGTGAAACGCTGAGGCCCGTGGGAAAACGGTGTCTGTGATTATTTTGGTGAAAGCCACAGACCTAGCAAGATATCCATCTTCACATAAAGTAACTCACTGATGTTCTCTAATGGTCTCTAGGCTTATGATACAAGAACTGGATGGTCTTATCACTTCAAGGTGATCCGGGTGATATTGAAGCAAGTAGGCTAAGACTTTGTTGATCTCCTCGATATTGGCCTCTCTTCTCTGGTTACCAGTCAAATATAGAATGGATTTTTAGGGGCTGTTACTTGTTTTTAAGGCATTACATGGATTGGCTCAATTGTATATTTCAGATCTCCTTAGGCTGTATCACTCTCCCAGGCCCCTTGGATCGTCAAACCAGTTCAGATCTCCTCACGCTGCATCACTCTTCCAGGCACCTTAGATCAAATCACTGTCAAATCACTTCCTTTTAACCATTCCACAGTCTCGGGTGAAAACAAAAGGTGATCGTGCCTTTGGTTGTTTTTAAATGTGCTTTATAAATAAATTGACTTAACTTGACTTGACGGAAATTATCAAACTCTGGTTAGCATATCGCCAGCTCTGATCTAGGCTGTGATCAGGGAGAGTTTTAAATTGGTCCAATCCAGCTCAAACCAATTAGCCTTAATCTAGAACAGAGACGATCCAGTCTAGAAGAGATCATATAAATTAATCTTCTCTAGCTCTTCTCTGTTTTAGAAAAGGAATTGAACTCTTATCTCTGTGGCTCCCTAGGCAGACCCGGGCGTGTGGGCCAGGGGTGTCCAATCCAGATACATTCAGGTTCACACAGATAAGCACTACCGGCCCCAAGAGGTTCTTTACACGTCAAGGAGCACAAACACGCTCTCCCAATCCTCCGCACAGGCCTGTCTAGAGCTAGGCCTGGTGGATGGAACCACCCAAAGGCTCCAAGGCGAAACAATGGAGGGAGAGTGAGGGAGAGGCATGTCTTGAAATAAAGAAAAGTAAACACTATTAAGCCAATAAGAGCTGTTGCAAAAGGTCCACTGCAGTGGTAAACTGCTCATTTCAAGTACAGTCTGTGGTGTGGTGCTTCTTTTCCAAAGAGCCACAGTACCTTCATGCAGTGCCTTAGGGAAGTATTCAGACCCCTTCACTTTCTCCAAATCGTTTATTATTATGAACCTAATTTATAGTTCATATAATACACATTTCTGCCAGAAACCTACACATGATATCCCATAATGACAAAGAAAACATTTTTTTTGAAATATGTGCAATTTTATTGAAATATGAAAAACTGAAATATCTCATTTACCTGAGTGCTTCTCGGCGGCCGGGACTGGGAGACTGGTGAGGATTGAGGGAAGAATGAACAAAACAAAACACAGATGTCTTTCAAAACCTGATTGAGAGCGCTCACAACTTTAGAGGAATATCCAACTTTCAACATGACCTGAAGCACACAGCCTAGAAGACAACACTGGAGTGGCCCGGCCAAAGCCCAGAATTAGATCCCCATTGAACATGTTGGGAGACCTGAAGATCGTAGTTCACCGATACTCCCCATCTAATCTTATAGAGTTTAGAGGAAAAATAGGACTAATTGTTGAAATTTGCAAATTCAGGAGTGCAATGCTGGTAGAGGAATATCCAACAAGACTTGAAGCTTTGATTGCTGTCAGTGGCACTTCTACCAATTACTGGATAAAGGGTTTTAATACTTATGTACATGAGGTATTATGTTTTTTATTTTCGATAAATTATTAAGTAAAATACATTTCACCAAAATGTGAAGAACGGGAAGGAGTATGGATACTTTCCAAAGGCACTGTATATCTCCATGGTGACTTCAGCTTTAGGCCAACTCACGGTCTGTCCTTCCGTATGTACCTTACGTTAAGATTGATCTCCATTTTCCTTCCCTCAGCTGTTTTTGTTCTCTCAGAACTACCAGTCTGCATTCCTGACCTGTGACAGAGAGTATGACTCAGGGGTGGGGGTGTGTGTGTCAGCTCTTTAGGAGAGAATCTAAATCCTCCAATGGAAATTATCTAGTCAAATAGGTACAAAAACTGACTGCATTGTTCCTACGCTCGGTTTCCTTCTTGTATGCTCTCTGAAGGCTTGCATTTTATTTTATTTTTTACAGTTAATTAATTTAGCCGACACTCTTATCCAGGGCACTATGCAGTAGATTGCATACATTTTCAAACACGTGTGTGTGTGTGTGTGTGTGTGTGTGTGTGTGTGTGTGTGTGTGTGTCGTATTTGAACCCACAACCTTGGCGTCGTAAGCGCCAAGCACTAGCTACTGAGCTAAATGGGATCCTTGGGTTTTGTAACACTTGTCTCACAGAGAAGAGAGCATCATGACAGGGTTGGCAGTGGTGACAATGATGTCATCGTCAGAGTTCCCACACTGTTCTCTGTTGCTGTGTTCACTCATCGTCAACCTGGGTCTAGACGGTGTGTAAAATTGTAGACTTGACATTTTTGGATGTGGCTCTCCTCTCAGTTAATGGTAAGCATGGTTTTTCCTGTGTTCTATGTCCCATTGACACGGAGACTCCAGTTCCCTGCGGTGACACTGAACATTCTGCTGTTTCATCTTGACCCCTTCTCCTGATTTAACCACAGGATGCAAAGCACATTCAAATGACAGCAAGGTTGGGGGCGGGTTGGCCGGGGGCGAGCGCGCATATGTGCACAAGATGAAGCGGACTGCTGTACGTGTCTGTGGGCTCCACAGAGAGAAGGCAGTGTGTTTGTTCAATAGAAACTTGCACCTACACAAACAGCCCTATTTCCCTTCGGATCCAATGGCTTTGTGAGGGAGAAGGTGAGACTTGGGCTCTCTGAGAGGGAGAGTGATGTCTGAGGACAGTCTAGGGGGGACAGGACAGGAATACTGTGGATGGAAGTGGATAATGGTAGGAGAGGAGGAGCAGATGGCTAGCACACTCCCCATTGTGAGGACATGTTGCTTGACCACATTCTATGGCACCACCCCCTCTTGTCTTTCCCTACACTCAACACGGTTGTTGCACGGCTCGCAAAAACTAAATTGGCGGCTCGTGGCAATAATCAGTAAGAATGTGTTTGTCCTCAGTCAACTCAGTGCACCACTTGATAAAACTGTGGTTATGGAAATCCTTTTATTTGCATCTGGGACAACTGAGCATTTCGATTTCAATTTGAAGGTAATGTTTGAAATGATATATCAACTGATTTACATTTTTGAAAACAGAAACCCTTTTCTCCTTCCTAGAGTTATGACAATTGTTAGCTACCTAACACCATTAGCCTTGAGTTGACTAGCTGCCAGATTCTCCTCAAAGGATGCCCCTAGACCTTAATTGTATTCTGTCGTTATGACTTACTGTCTCTAAAAGCCATATTAAATCATCTGTTTTTTTTACCTTTTAATCACTAAGTGCAAAGGTGATATGCATGCTCTGAAAATACAGCGTGTGTGTGTAGTATTGACATGATTAGGATATTATGCATTTTTGTTTTCGTTTTCCCATATTTAGTGTTTTAGCCCAGTCTTAAATGACCTCATTCGTTATTGAAATTTCCCCAAAGACACACATGCACCACTAACACACCCCTTTAACCCTTTACTATTAAAACCTTATGTCACTAGGCTGATATGGCAAAGAGTTGTTGTGGGACTGGGTTCTAGAGCCCAAACCTTGAGCGTCCTGCAAGATTTCTTGTGGTTCTGTTGGTTTGTCGCTTTGTGGCTGAGTCATGCTACTGCCACAGGAAGAACCTTGGTGACTTAGAGTAGCCATACAGGAAATGCTGATATCCGTGGGTAACAGGAACAGGAAGAGTACAGTAATTACAATTCTCGGTCCATTCCTTGTATGTCCTTACTAATGTGCCATGTCCCATTCTCTGGACCTTTTTGTTACTTTCTTTGGTACTTGTGTACTTCTGTCTGGACCTTTTGGTACAACTCCGTTTGCATTGTTTTTAGAGTTTTCAAACTGGAGTCCATGGAAAAAGTATGAAGTTAAAAAACTTAACTTCACTTCTTTGCTGTTATTGGCGTCATCGTGAGACAAAGGCTCAAAACTACAACATAAGTTTTTTTAAACTGTATGTTTTCAGCCATTTTATGCTTTGTTTTATAGATGTAAAAGATAGCATTTTTGCTGACAGGGCGATATTCCAACCCATACTGTAGCCATATGTACACCAGAGACTGTGGCTCACTCCACTGGAGCACCCTAAGACACCTGTGAGGGTTTTGGAAAGAGCTTCTGTTGGTACACCTTCCAGTCCGCTATTCATTGTGAAGGTGTTTCCTGTGTTGCCCATCCTGTCGACTTTAGTCTGCTGTTACTTAGTGTTCTCCTCTACTCCTGCCCCTTCACTTGAAGAAGTCAGGCATGTGGCTAAGGGATTGTTCTCTGAAATACAAATGGACATCTTCCTGCTAATCATTGATCTGCCATGCTCTGTCTTTAGAGAAGACCGACCTGTTTTGAAGTCTGCCATGCACTCCAGCTAAAGGATGCATGCGTGGTTTTGGTGTTAAAAAGACTCTGAATATCTCCTCTAAGTTAGTTGAATGGCATGAAATGTCTTTACTGTCTGTAGCCAAAAAGTGTAAAGGTACAGTATCTACACTGTAAAACTCAATCTCTGCAATCAATTTTATTTTGCTGTATTTTAGGTATTGGTCAATTTCACCTGTCCCAATGTCTCCTTTAGCATACTGTAATTGCCATAAAAACCTTGAGTTAGCTCAACAAATTGGCATTGCAATCAGCGCAGAGTGTGGGAGAATCTCCTGGGCTTATCAGCAGTTTAGCCGGCCAAAACGTCTTCATGGCCCTCACAAGTGCTTATAGGATAGGGTATGGTTGACAGGGCCTACTGTTACTGAAAAACATAAGCACGTTTCACATTGAAAGTTGGTAAGCTGCAAGAGCAGTAACTATGACCACTTTTGCAGTACCTCAATTTATTGGAAGCCCAGTATTAATGTTTTTATGGCGTTCATGTTATAGCAGATGTTATTAGTCTTAGATCATAAACGATGCCTAATGGCCAGTCAGCCATACTAATGGACCCTTGTGACATTCAAAGCCTTCACTGCCATAGATTATGAAACAGTGTAAACAGCACTAAATATATGGTAAGTACTACAAGAAACTATGTCCCTAACAGATTTTCCCAAAAAGCATGTATTGTTTCCAGTTTACATAGTGTAACCTTTTGAAAGTCTTTCCCTTACCAAAGTTACCACATCATAGAGCACTGTTACAGCTGTAGAACATTTTGGTTGAGCATGTGGGAATGTGCATAAGTCAACCCATTCATGATTTTTTTTTTATCACAAACACAAAGTAGTCTACAGTCAGAAGAAAATGATCTGCACATAAATGAATGTCAGAGAAATGTTGTAAAAATCAGGTGATGCCAAAGTTGCTTTGTGACTATGGAGATGTTGTTTAAACTGGACATTAAATGTGTTGTGTTGAGCTGTTAAAGACACAAATGTATCTCAGTGTTTGAGTTTAGTTTTTGCAACCATTTGTAAGAGATTGACTATATAATTAAGGAATGAGTTGCGTAGCAATGGACTGAATTCTGTCTTTGCCCTGGGCAAGAACATTTCACCCATATTTTCATAGGAGTGGGACTATTCAGGGAACAAGGACAGGAAGCTTTGTAGTAGTGGAGTTGGGACATGGCCATGTATTCATAATGAGTCAGTTTAAATGCAGCAGTGATCCATATGGGATGTAATGCTTTGAAACACTGCTCAGCCGTGTGTTATGTCTGTTCTCTGAGGTTAACAGTTTGTTAGCTGTCCTGTTTGGTCAAATGTGGTCAGGTGGTCCAATTGTAAAGCTGCTGCTTTCTACTTTGCTGCTAATTATTGTATTTCATTGATTCAAACGGTTCACCTTGGTGTTTTGTTCTGGCTTATATTGCATGTAAAACTGAGATTTATCCTTTAAAAAATGTTTTGCCAGTGTGGTTCGGCTATAAGCGTGTCCCAGTCCAGGTGTCTGTGTTTTACTCCCTGAATGAAGAACACGAGAAACGCTGTTGAAACCTGCTGACCAATGAAAAACGGAGCAGCTGCTCCTCTCTCTCATTCTCTTTCTCTCTCAGCAGCTCCCTGCCCTGCCTTCATTATTAATGAGAGAACGTTTTGCTTGGTGTGTGTTTTGCAGATAACTGCGCGCTAGCCAGCCAGGGTTGAAGAACGGGAGTCCCACCCGCCCTCCCTGCCACCTGCAGCCATGAATGGTAAGACCCCTGCTTTATTACTGGGAGTGTGTGTCCTGTCGCTCTCTCCCTCAAGGGCACATTTGTCTGTCCCCTCCTTTCTCTTTCTGCTGAGTCTCTGTGTTCCCGCCTGTCCTCCAGTGCAGTAGTGAGGTGCAGTGTAGTGTAGTGTGTGGCCCACTGTGCTGTTTACTGCAGCATCACTGAGTCTCTGTGTTCCCGCCTGTCCTGTAGTGTAGTGTCGTGTAGTGTCGTGTAGTGTCGTGTAGTGTCGTGTAGTGTCGTGTAGTGTCGTGTAGTGTTTACTGCAGCATCACTGAGTCTCTCTATCCAATTCCTCTACTGTCTACTCACAGTTCTATTTATACCAGTGCTTTCAAACTGCTGTCACTAATAATTGTATTTATGACACACTTACTCAAAACCCTTAGTGCCGCATGCATTTGTTTTAATATATATACTGGATACTGGATGTTTGATGTAAGAGTGCACTGATTGCATATGTATTCACCCCACTTGGACTTCCTCCAAAGTGTGATTTGAAATGTATTTAATTGTGATTTCTTTTGTCAACAAAATATTTTGTGACTTAAGTGGAGGCATGATTTTCCTGAAGAGATGCTGTGTGTGTATTGTAGTTACCAGTCTACCAACCTCTGGCCTCATCTTTGAGACTGTCACAACAGACGACTTGTCTTTATACTGTGCTCGAATACTTATTAAAAGAAAAAGTACCTCTACCATCCCCATTAAAACATTCAAGCGACAGTACCATTTATATAGATTTCAGAACATTAAAATGTCAGTTAACATTTTCTTAGAATCTATGGCCTAATGAAACATGCCAGAACCCCAGAGAGACAATGTTAGTTTTAATGTTGTCACACCACAAACATCGGCGGCATGCTGGATAGGATCAATAGCCTAAAACAATGTGGTACTGGACAGTAAGCTCATTGTCTAGTTACAGTTCAATAAATAAACCGTAAGGTTCCATGTTGCAGCACTGTAACAGACTGGGTCGGAGACTGGCCCCCAGCTGTTCAGTGGACATTGATTGCATGGAAAAGCCATACGACACTAAAACCAGTTCACTCTTATCTCAATCTCTGTTTGTTTTTCTTTATCACTTCAATCCGTGGTTGAAACAGTAGATGTGATCTGAATGAAGGATGTGGACAATAAAACAATAAAGATTGCCATGGTATTTGTATGTGTTTTTCTATCGTTCTGTCCATATTCTTGCTGTTGCCCTGACTCTGCGAAGTTGAGTGTGTGTTTGTCTGTCTGTGTCAGGTGCTTTGTCCTGAGGTTATCTAGTGAAACCTGCACGTTTTTTCATCAGCGGAATGTAAAGGTTTTGGGTGTAAGTTGCTTAGCCTGTTTGAATATACAGGTTTTACTGTATTTCTGGGTCAAACGTCCCTTGAAGGATAATTGAACAAGGAGAATTTGACCTTGTGAGGACGTTGGGGTGACATTGGGCTGGTCTCCTTGAGGAGTCAGGTTGGGGTCAGGTTAATTTTTAGAGGAAATTTAGATTTTAAATGGGAATAATGTTTGTGTTCCCTACATGGATAGGTGTGTGTGTGTGTGTGCGCGCGTGCGTGCACATGCGCGTGCGTGTGTGCGTGTGTTACGAGCCCACACTTTTGATTGAGTTGTGCTGATGCACTGGTAGGGCTTTTCCTTGAGGGGTGGTAGTTAAATGTAAACAACACTTCCTCTCTCTTCTGCTCTCTTTCTCCAGGTGGTGTCAGTGTGTGGGCGATCACTCCAGAAGAGAGGGACAAACATGATAAACAGTTTGACACCCTCTCTCCTGCCATGGGCTACGTGTTAGGTACCAAGACAACATATACATGCAATCACCACTTATATCTTCCTGTGATTTTCCCTTCATCTGTTTTCTTCTCCTTATGTGCTATATCCATTTCTATCTCTCACTCCGGCTCTCTCACTCTTGCTATTTCTCTTTTTTTTTCACCTTTTTTATTTTCTCCGTCACTGTTTTTTTTCCTTCTCTTATCTCTGTGTGCTTTTCTGTCTTTCCAGGGGAACAGGCCAGGAAGTTCTTCCTGCAGTCTGGTCTGCCTTCCTCGGTGCTGGCAGAAATATGGTCCCTGGCTGACATGAATATGGATGGGAAGATGGACAGGTTGGAGTTCTCCATCGCTATGAAGCTCATCAAGCTCAAACTACAGGGCACTGCCCTTCCCTCGTCTCTACCAATCATCATGAAGCAGCCCCCAGTGCCCGCCCCTAACCTGGCCTCAACGGGCACCATGTCCGCCTCACGCTATGGTAGACACACGTGCACACACACTCTTTCTCTGGATGTAGATGCTTCATCTCATGGTTCTGGTACTGTGTGTTCTCTAGGAATGGGCTCCATGCCAAACCTGTCCATGTCCGGAGGCCTCTCCATGCTCACCCCCATCCCCGTGACGTCTAACCTCTCACCCATGACCCCTATGACCAGCCTCACCCCCATGGTCCCAGTGGGGGGAGGAATGACGCCTATGGTGGCCTCGTCGACGATGCCCCCGCTGGTGTCCATGGGCAGCCCCGCTCTGTCCAACGGCACCATGGGTCTTTTACAGAACCTCCCACCAGGAAACATGGGGACAGGTGAGAGGAGGACTGAGCTGTTTTGGAACCACATAGAACCTAGATGGTGAAAGGAAATGGGGTGATATAATGTAATGGCCTGTTGGCTTTCATGGCTTAACCTTTAGAAGTGTGATTGATGATGAATTGACTAAAAGCTGACTATTTGAGAGAGAGTATCTACTGCTCTCTCAACAGATTCAGACTCAACATTTCGGCATTATGCCTTCAGTACGTAAATACAGACATGTCAAAAACAACTTTTATCACTGACAGCAGGTGAATCCAGTCTGTCATCAGTTCTTTAGCCAATCAGCGGTTTCTTTTCTTAAACCTGCCAATAGACATACTCCCAATCGAAAACAAGTTAACAATTTCATTACAGATCAATGTATGAATGAATGGGCACGTCTGTCAACTGAAGATATCAGACGGGGCCGTTAATAAATGTGTGTGTTAACATTTCAATTCATACATTTCCTACATGGCATAGCCATTCATGTAGGGCTGTCGTCAGTGTGCACTCTATGTAGTGAACAGTATAAAGCTGGCAGTGTTCTTGCAGAAGGGCTGCAGAAAAGTGATTTTTAGTTCTTCATTTAGGCTGTGTGGTGATACAGAGTTTGTTCTGTTTAGAGTTCCAGACTAAAACATTTTCATTCATTATTTTGTCATCAGTCGAAGCCTGTTGGAAGCAGACATGAGGCTGTTACCTCCCATACCTTATGGAAACAAAGGGAGAGTAGAAACTGCCTCCTTTCCCCAGCTGAAATCATGGTGTATTTGTTATGTAACCATACAGTATTCACGTTAAATGGCTTTAACCTT